>CAJQZJ010029686.1:0-21422 GCA_907164525.1 Lophiomys imhausi | reverse complement strand
CACACACACACACACACACACACACACACACACACACACACACACACCATCCATACCCTCCATGTAGTTAGTCAAGTGATTATATTACCAAACATACATACAGTTTGTTCATGATATATCTCTACACTCAACCTGACTTAACCTCCATGTGAATGTCTAGGAGAGTGGTGGTGATGCTGCCACGTGTTAGAAAATTCCTGTTCTTGGGAGTGTGGGAGGTAGAGTGACACAAACACAGAGAAAGTTGTTAGAAAGGCTTCTTGCGAGCCAGGCATTCTGAACCAGAATCTGTCTTTCCATCAAGGCATGGATGACTGTGCACACTTTAAAGGCTGAAGAAGCATTGCCATTGATTACATGTTGTCTAGAAGCAGAAAGAGCAAGGCTGCTACATCTTGGTGGTTTAGAAATCCAAATGAATCTTCAAATGTTTTGAATGCTTCGTTTTTCCATGGGGTGTATCCTATATGCCTCTCTACCTCATTTTTAATATAGGATTCATTATAGAACCTGGAGCTTATTACTTCAGCTAGACTAGATTGCCAATGAGGGCTTGAGATCTCCCCATTTGCGCTACTGCTCAGGACTGGGGTTAAAGACTGGCTTTTATGTGAGGACCAGAGATCTAAATTCACATCCTTATGCTTATGCAGCAAACACTTTACCCACTGACCCACTGTTCGCTTTTTTGAGAGGAGTTCTCTCACAGTCTAGGCGTACTGGAACTTTCTAGGTATCCAAGACATGTTTCTTCTGGTCTCCATGAGTATTTGAGTATGTGCATGCAAGGGTGCATGGAGACGTGCATGTATACACATAAATACAAATAAATCTATTAAAATAAATATTATTTTAAAAAGAAATGTTCATCATGATTACTTTACTAAACAAATAAATGCGCTCATATGGAAATTCCCATATTTGATTACAAATTCACAATATACATTTCATAAGATTGAGGTAAATTTTCTCAGATATATAAACACACATTTTTTTCCCACTGAAGGGAACATATTTGAACATTTTTTGGAAGGCATATACACTAAAATTGGCTGAAATTGTAAAGTTTAAAATTGGCAAGACTATAAGAAAATAAGGCCAGAATCTTTTCAAGACTTAACTGACATAATCAATTAGAATCATGAATAGACCCCCCCCAAAAAAAAAAAAGAAAAGAAAGGAGAAAGGAATATAGTCATCCTTTCAGGTCAGCCTTACTAGTCCTATCCTCTGATTGGGTGACCTAAATTTCAGATGAAGAAGGACTACATGCAATGTGTAAGTCCATACAATGTTTATGATTAAAAAACAAAACAAACCATTTAGAAAGTAAAGTAATGATTTTGTTGTTGTTCCTGTGTTCGTAGGTATGTGTAAAACAGGCCTTTCACAGCTCTCTCTGGTTGCCCTCTGAAGTTCTCTTCTTCTTGTTTTCATATAAGTTTCAGGTATACTTCACTTCCTTCCAGTATGCACAAAGGATAAGGGTAGACCATGAGCAGGCCACAAAGAATGAAGAATAAACACACCCTTCCTTCTTTCAGGACCAGCCCAGGATAATTTATTTTGACATAGAGTACTGGGCAGCCCAACAGATTTATTCAAATGACCCCCAAGGAAACAGTCAATGTTACTAATTTACATTCCGTATTATGAAGTACAAATAAATATTAGTTGAGGACAGTTTCATTTAGAGTGCTTAGACTTGAAGTCTCCTAGTTTAGTTTTAAGAGTACATACTTTAGTCATATTTAGTTTTCATATTTGTGAATAAATCTTGTTCAGCATGCAGAAACACATGGAACATATTTCCTGAATGAAGCAAATGTGGTTTGAACTTGAATTTAACACTTCAAAGACCCATGTTGTGAGTTCCACATTTTCCTGACCAGATGATGGTTTCTTACTTTGAAGTTCTTAAAACAAACATTTCTTTTCACAAAAATCATGACTTACAGTACTTTAAAAGTTTGAGAGATTAAGAGTCAATGGACTTTCTGCTTTTAGTACTTGTAACTACTTTATGTCATCTATTAATTCTATTAATTCTATTACATTTTTTCAGCAAATTAAGAATAGACTGCACTATGGGAAATATATTAATTATTAAATCAAAGTACTAATCATTAAATAATTACATAATAATTATTACAATTGTTTTCATTAAACTATATTTTAAATTATTTTATTAAATAATTATCAACTCATTATGTACTTACTGAATTACACTATCATTGTCTACAGTGTAACTTTGGAGGTTACTTTTTTGATATAGCTCAATTTTCTTATCCATCTGATTGAGAATAAAGGTATAAATGAGGTGAGTTTCTGACATAACAGCAAAATATAATGACCAACAATTGATAGGCATTTTTATTAGATTTATAATTATTATATTTCACCATTAAATATATTTTAAAGAAATATTTTATAATGAAGATTTCATCCTAAGTTTATATGGCTATATATTTTAAAGAACAACTGAGACTAGAAATCTAATGGGATAACAAATACTACCAACAATTATAAAATTAAATAAAAAATGTGAAAAGAAATAAAACAATTGAAAAGTCAACACTTACACAACATGTTGAACTTCATGTAAGAACTACAGAAGACTGGCATTAATTCCTAGACAAAAAATAATGACTGTACTCAGTACCCTACAACAATTACAAGACCTAAGGTAATAATTACAGCAATCACACGTCATACTTTTTTGTGTATAGTTAGTACATTCTGTTTCATATATAATATATAATTATAAATATTTTGAAAAAAATCATATACTGTGAGGTGGTGTCACACACCTTTAATTCCATCACTCAGGAGGCAGAGACACAGATGTCTGAGATCTGGTCTATAGAGTGAGTGAGTTCTAGGCCAGCCACGGTTACACAGAAAATCCTTCTCTCAAAAAAAAAAAAAGAAAGAAACAAATTAAACAACTTAAAGTAGAGTTAAAATAAATTTGCCTTCAAAAAAGACAAACTTCACAAAATATACATAGAGCCAAAACTGACCCAGGAACAAGAAAACCTGAAATTAACTTATACAAAGAAAATGAACTGGGGTGGTAATAAAAATGTTCCCACACAGAGAAACCCAGTGCCAGACTGTATCACTGGTAAATTATATCAACTCATTTATATTTATACAGACTCTTTGAGAAAGTGAGAACACCCACAACTCATTCTCAGATGGACCTGGGGATTAGACTCAGGTTGTTCAGACTTTATAGCAGGTACCCACTAAACTACCTTGCCAGTTCCTAGACACAAAGGTTTTGAAAATCAATAGCAACCAAAACTCACCCACAAAACAATGGATGATATATAGATAACAAATGAAAAGTAACCGAAGCATACAGGGTTGATAGTTTCCAAACCCACTGACTTAATAAAACTGAAGAAGAAAACAGTGACAAACTTGCACATTAAGTACAAATCCAACATCTATTCCACCCCTTGTCTTTTTTAAATTGATCAAGTCCAACTTGTGCTGCCTACTTCCACTAGAATGTAAGGACACTTCACTCCAGAGGAGTGGGATGGAAGGGTTAGGGGGTAGAGGTTGGGAGGGCAGAACTGGGAGGGGTGGAAAGACGGTACTGTGATGGAGTTGTAACCCAAAGTAATAAATAAACACACAAAAAAGAACATGGTAAACCTATCAGGGGCTTTATCCTTTGAGAAAACTATCTCTCCTTTATTGGCAACTAGCAATTGTCAATAGCTCCTCAGCTAAAGGTGGGACTTTGTGCCCATTTCACACATCATGCTGGGATTTTGGTCTGTCTTGACTTTGAGCAGGTCTTGAGCATGCTGTCATATGCACTGTGATTTCATATGTGCAGCTGCCTTGTTGTGTCTAGAAAATACTATTTCTTTGTAATCATCTATCACTTCTTGCTTGTAGAATCTTTCTGCTCCCTCTTCTATATGATTCCTAAACTTTGAAAGGACCAATTGTAGAATAGGTATCATATGTAAGGCTGAGCATTCCACATTTATTCCTTGTACCTTGGCTAGTAGTGAATTTTTGTGTTAATAACCACCTTCTTCAATAGAAGCTTCTCTTGATGATTGAGACATTCACTAATCTATGGGTATAACACTAAATCAGCTGAATCAGTTTATCCCATTTAGGTCAATAACAGTAATAGGTTCTCCTTATGACCTGTCTAACCACAAGTTCTTGGCCCCAACAATCATTCCAGATATGTGTTTCAACTTGTGGAATTGTCCCTAAGTGGAATCAGAAAGTGGTTGGTTACTCCCATGACATTTCTGCCATTATTGCACTAGTGAAATTATATTGCAGGGCCAGTCATTATTGTAGGTTGGTAAAATTGATGATTATTTTTTCCCCTCTGGTAACATACAAAGCACATTGTAGTCTTGTGAAATCTATTCAGTATGTATGAAGTTTCTAGTTTATTTTTTCCAAGTTCTAAGATCAAATATGGAGTATTATCAGCAATGGGGTCTTAGTGTGAAATTATGGAGAATAACAAGCTCAAGAGCAACAGCCTACACAATTTCATACTCTAAGGGATATCACTGGCCAACAACTCAAAAAGAGGTAACTCATTCCTGGTGCTGAGCTTTTATTTGTTAGTATATAGTAACTAGTATAAGTGACTCCATTTAGCTCTTTTTACATATATGTGTGTGTGTGTGTGTGTGTATTTTAGGAAGCTTATATAGTAGTTAGTTTCCATAATACTCTTCTGAAATGTCTTTATTGTTTGTTATCCCCCATATTCTTTCCTATAATCTGCCTTCCTATCCCTCAACCCATTACAGCCTTCCTGTTCTATTATTCCCCTTTAAACCATCTTTCATCACCATCTTCTATCTCTCATTCCTTGTCATCTCCATATCTCATGTTGATACTTACTAGTTTTTGACATCTACGAATATTCTTCATGAATGAAACTAGAAATTATTATATAACACAGAATGCCCTAGGTTCATAAGAGTAAAATCACAGGCCTAGAAAGTTTTAAATGTGGACAATAGTGGTGGAGTGGGAAAAAAAAGCAAGGGAAGGGAACAGGATTAACAAAGACTAAGAATATTTTTTAAAAAACAACCCATATCATGGTGGTTAGGTTTTGTTTTTGGTTTTTTTTTGTTTGTTTTTTACTTGACACAAACTAGAGTCACCTGATAAACACAGAACTGCCTCCATCTGATTGGAATGTAGGTGAGATTGTGGGAACGTTTTCTTGCTGGGTGAAGACCATTGTAGGTCTCCTGTGATGCCACTGTGTCATGCCTTTGGCAGATGGTCCTAGGATGGATAAGGAATTAGGTTGAGAAAGTCATGGAGAGAAAATCAGTAAGCAGAGTTTCTTAATGGTCTCTGTTTCAGTTGGTGCCTCCAGATTCCTGCCCTGAGTTCTCCCCTGACCTCCCTTCATGATGGACTATCACCTAGAAGTGTAACATAAATTAAACTCATTTCTCCCCCAGGTTGCTTTTGGTGATTATGTTTATAATAGCAATGGAGAACATCAACTAGGATGTCATATAGAAACATACCAATTTATAAGCTAACTAAGATATGTAATTTTTTTAAAAGGACTTGAATAAATGGAAATATCCTGCATGATCCTTCTAAAAACTGGAAGTTTTTAAAAGAAAAGCCCAGTGCGAGGTGTGAGATGGTTCTCTAAGAGTTTTTGGCCACTGAAGCCCCATGGTGGGTCCAGAAGCTTATAAAAGAATACAACCTAAGAATGGAGACATGGCTCAGAAGTTAAAAGTTCTTGTTGCTTTCACAGATGAGGCTCAACCCCCTGCACCTACATGTTGTCTCACAATCATCTGTGATTCTAGTTCCAGGGCATCTATCACCCTCTTAGGATCCCTTAAGGCAATAGGTATGTAAATACATATACACACACTTTCATACATACATACATACATACATACATACATACATACATACATACACAAGACATTCACACACATAAAAATAAATACAAACTTTTTTTGTACAAAACAAGGCCAATACAAGCTATGATTATTGCTCTTGGCTATTACTGGAATTATGTTTTAAGGTGCTATTGCTGAAGATACCAATCACTTTGCATATAGAAAAATAATATGGTGAAACTGAGTTGGAAACTTCTTCCCTGCTGGCAAGAACACTAACATTTCACTGACAATATTGGCATTCCTGTTTTTTGAGTAAACACGTGGTTTCTTACTGGACTAGGGGCCTGCTTTGTGGGAGGGGATAGATGCCTGGTACTATAAACCCAGTGAAAACCCCCTATGTCTGAGAGGTCACAGGTCCTGGTTTAGGGGAGGGGTGCCTTCTTCTTATGTTTTGCTAAGTGGACACACACACACACACACACACATATGTATATATATGAAATAAACCAATCCCATATTCTCTCTAATGTTTAGATCCTACTAGATGATATCTGTGTGCATATTTATGAGTGGAGATGACTGTGGACATAGGTTACTAGACTATTAAGGAGAAAAGAGGAAAAATGGCACAGGGGGAAAAGAGGCATTGAGGATGTAGGAGAAGGGAATAAGATATATGTGAAATAAAAGTGGAAAGGTGGTTTTGAGGTAGAAGAGGTCAAGGTGAACAGTCAAAGGTCTGGGGAGTAAATGGGAAAGGAGAATTAACAAAAGCATCTTTTATTTGAAAATGTCATAATGAAACCCAATAGTGTGCATTCTGATAGAAGAAAAATACCCTAACACTTTATGGGGCTATAGAAATAGCTCAGTTACTGAAGAGCTTTCCTTGCAAGAATGACTACTGGGGTTTGATATCCAGGCCATACACAGCAGGGCACCATGATATTCTCTTGTAGTTCCCAGTGCTGAAGAGCCAGAGGCAGGTGGATTCCCAACCTTACTTCCCAGTCAACCTACTTTATGTGGTGAATTCCAGGCCAGTGAGTCAACATGTCTTAAAAACCAAGGGAACATCACACAAGGAAAGGCAGTTGACCTCTACACATACTCAAACACACACTCCCTCCACATGTGAACATAGGTACAAATACACACATACAGATTCACTTTAGTGCATGATTTGCTTGTTGTGTAGTACAGGGAGAATAATTTTATCATATTATGGATGTAAGTAGTTGGCAAAAGCAATAAAATATGTATTCCATGCATGTTTGTGAGGTTAAAACTTGAGTATTCTGTGTATTTGGAGTCATTTCTATTAGAATTCATCCTTATAGGACACATTACTGAAGATACCACTCTGATGAATTTTCACAAATGCATTTTGCAACAGCAATTTGTTTACATGAAACCTCAAAAATCAAGCAAAGTATATGATTTCCACATGAGAGGTTCTATTATGAGTCTGCATACATCTGGCACATCTCAGATTTTTACTTAATTTAAATGAGTAAGAGTTGGAGTGAGTGTCTTCCATTTAATTGCTCTGCACTGGTAAGCTTATGCCCAAATTTTAGAATATGTTTACAAGAATGAGTTTCCTATTATGAAATACTTTTCCATCCACTTCCTATCCTTCCTCTGCCATTCCTTTGTCTCCTAATGAAGAGTACAGAGAATGTTTAACATCATTGTTACCAATGTCCTGGAGTTGAACACCTCTTCACTGGTGGGCAGTGAAAAGGGACATTGTTGCACAGCAGGGTACAATTGCTATGACTGGCTTTAGAGCAAGGGGGACTTGGGTTGAATCCTGAGCCTATTCATGCACCAATTCATTCAGCACACATTTATTAAGTACCTGCTTTGTGGTAGCGTTGAGCTAGGCTGTGCAAGAGTAATGGTGGATAAAAAGATATATAGTACTGTAATACTAAGAGACTGGTTTTAGCCAAGAATTCAGCTACAAATTACATAATCAGATTAGTAAATTCAGATTGTAACTAAAAGTCAAAGTTCCAGGGAACAGAAGCATGATAACAAAGTGGCAAAGATGGGACACCAGACTTGGATTTTCTTTTTTTTTTTTTTTTTTTGGTTTTTCGAGACAGGGTTTCTCTGAATATCTCTGGCTGTCCTGGACTCGCTTTGTAGACCAGGCTGGCCTCGAACTCACAAAGATCCGCCTGCCTCTGCCTCCCAAGTGCTGGGATTAAAGGCGTGCGCCACCACTGCCCGGCCGGATTTTCTTTTTTTAAGTGCTGAGACTGAGCCCAGGGCTTTTCTCAGGCTATGCAAGTGCCTACCGCCAAGCTGTATCCACAGTCATGTGCCCTGAAATGAATAATTTTTAAAAACACCTCTTATTCACATGGCAAACCTGTTTAAAATAATATGGATGTAGTAAGTATTAACAATTAGTAGAACAAATACATTTTAATTTTGAAAGCATTACTAAAGTTAAGCAAAATATTCTTTATTAATTAAATGTATTCTTATTAATGAAAAAATATAATTCACTGCTTGTGTTGTCACTCCATTTGAACATGTAAAAGGAAGTTCAAAGTCCAAGCTGCCAGGACAGGTTGCAGGAGTGCAGTAGCTTCCACTCAAAGTATATGTGCATTCCTTGCTCCTTTGGCATTTACCCAGTTCTACACAGCCTTCACCAGAGACATGCTACATAGTGACTATGACTGAATGCACATTTGACACTTAAACAATGTGTGCAGCTGAGTCCATGTCAAGAGCTGACTATATAATTTGGAGTTCTCCAAGTTAACTTCTAAACAGAATATAATGCAAAGGATTTTTAAAGCAATACTAATTTGATGTGTACATAAATATTATAACCCATTAGTAATTATATCACTTGTTTAGAAATTAGACAAAATAACTATTCAAAAAAGATATTGTCTGGAATTGATCCTGCCAAGATAGTAATACGAAGCCCACTAACATGTGGGATGTGTCATTCTTGTTAAAGCCCTACAGATATCACAACATTTTTTGTTGCTTCTCCCTTGGCAGACATCTACCATCCTGTCCTGGGTACACCTCAGAAGCAATGTGAACACGTAAGTACCAGAAGGAGCTGGACCACAAAGCCCTTGACTGACCCATCTAAGAACAGCTGTCCAAGAACTACAAAACACTCAGCACGGCCGGTACTAACACAGCAAATGAGGGAGTGACAGAAAGCAGAGCTGGAGAAATATGTACACACAGCTACATGCGCCCTTATGGTTATATTCAGGAATTTATTTATCTAAAACTAATAGAAAGCTTTAATGTTTTATGACAGGGAAAAAGTAGAGATGATAAAGAGGTATGAGAACCAGAATAGCGTCTGAAAAATTCCCTCTGATTTTCAACAGAGACCAGATCATACAGAAACCAAGGATCATACAGCATTTGCATTTGTAAAGGATAGGGCTCTGATTGTAATAATTGAATTTAGACAATGTGACTTATGACTGAGTTATTTACAGGATGAGAGCTCAATTGTGATGAGTAATAAACTGAATGTGATTGTCAGGCTTCTCCAGATAGAGCCAATAGGGTATATGTGTTGTGTTTGTACTTCATTTATTGTAAGGAGTTGTGTCATGTGATTATGGAGGCCTATGATATACAAGATATATGGGCAGTATTCTGGACACCCAATGACACAGATCCACCTGAAATGGTGACAGTCTTGAAACCAGGAAAGAATTGAAGTCTCTCTTCAAGGCAATCAAGAATAGGGCCACGATCAGCTAATGGAGAGGAGTTTTTTGTTCTATGCTTGTACCGGACTGGATCACGCCTCTTGTTGTGAACAACCTGTTGTATTTAGCCCCTTTAAATATTAATACCATCAACAAATGACCCCTGAGATACAGGTAAAATGCTGTTTGGCCACATTCATGGGCCTGTTGTGGTACAGTCAAGTTGACTTGCATAATTAGTCATTACAGTGAATACAGTCCTAAGGGAAAAGGAAGTGTTTGGAATGATCTAATGTTTCTAATTGGGACAGTTTGATGACTGATGACTGGTGGTTCATTTATTCAGATAGGGTATGCCAGAAGAGCACCTAGTTTTAGGTCAAAAGTCCTAAGTTCTACTGTGATCTTTGTGAATTTGAGGTGATTCAGTGACATTAGTGCAAACAGTCTAGGTCTCAAAAGAGAAGTACAGTTTAGAAAGAATGATGTGAGAGTCAACAATTTGCTGATGCCAGTAGAATAACCTAGTACAGGTAGAGAAGAAAAGAAGTTCAGACAGAGAATTAATCCCATACTCAATGCTTTGGTAATTATGATATTTAATGACTAGATCAGAATAGTGGCCTGGAAGTCTGGATGGCAGCTGCAAATGGTGCTGAGTCTGAGAATATGGAAGCCTGGGGTAAGGGTGAGGCTGCTTGACCTGAGCTGAAGGCTGGTGATCCCTAGCAATTGTGGTCAATGGAAGCAAAGGGATCAACAGTGAACTTGAGACAATGGGAAGATAAATTCCAGAAAAGTTTGACAATGAAAGACAGAAGAGAAGTAAGGTTGCTGATTACAGAATTGTTGGTGATAAGGTTTTCAACATATCTTCCTTACTAAGCCCAGTGATAACAGCCACCTAATATAATTGAAACAGCAAAACATTTTACCTATCTCTCGGTAAATATACGCGGAATGAACACATCTCAAGTTTGACATAATTTTCTCTGGAAGGCTATTCTTCATAATTTAAAAAAAATGGAACAATGGGCTATAAAATGCAATCTATTAAATATAATGAATTATAGTAAATAATTATATATCAATGCAGAGCATATGATTAAACCTTTCTTGTAGGATTCCCCTGTAGCATCAAATCTCTAAGGCAACCTGGGCTATTGTTCACAGGATTCAGCCCAGCTCTGAATATCATTATATCCTTTTCCTGAGGCCACGTTTGATAAATGAATCTTTTCTTTGCACATGGAACGTACCATTACATTGTACAGACAAAGGGTACTATGTAATTGATACTATTTCCCCAAGCAGGGGAGCACAGAACAGAGATGTGGTCTATTTTAACCCTGAAAAGACAAATCTCAGGGTCATGTCTTTTTCTCACTCATTTTATTATTAGTTTTCTCAGTCAATCAGGGAGTGTCCTCTGCTCTGCTTCTTCTAGGGCTGGGCTCTAACGTGGGCCATAAAAAATAAGAAGTTCTAGCCATCTACGCTAATCCAGGACCACACCTGCAGCCCCACACCACTGCCTTCCCCAGAACCCGTTTCAATACAACATTTGGCAAACAGCTTGATAACCTCAAGGGTATTTTTGGAATCATCTGGTGTGAAGGCAGGGAAGAAAGGCAGGTTTACTTTAAAGGGTGATTCTGGGGTGATGAGTGAGCGTTCCCTTCTCCCCTACCACTCAGGCATAACTGTTAAGGAAGTCTCTCCTTTGGCAGAAGGGAGGTGTGTTTTTAATGAGCAAGAGACATTAAAGGGAATTTGGGGCCTCTCGGAATCACCAGCATCACAGCAAGCTTTCAATTAAGAGGCCATCTGTTGGGAATGCAGGGGAATCTCTATCCAAACGTCAGTTGCTAATCACATTCACCTGGCCAAGCACCAGGCAGCTCCAGTGCTGGGACCGGCTGCTTATTTCCTCCTCCGAGCTCAATCACACTGTGTTAAGAGGCCACCTGGGCAATGTGTTAGTTCATACCTGCTGACCCTCCTAGTCTAACAAAATGCACAGAAATCAACCTTCTAAGTAGACAGCATGCAGCTTCTCTCCTGCCTAGAAAGGGAAACAGAGTAGTCAGTAAGGAAAAGTCCAAGACTGGAAATACACAAGATTCTGTCAGGAACCCAGTATTACTTTGGGACTTTTGGTTCCGTTGTCCTTTTAACAGTAGAGGTAAGGGATTCTTACATAGTGGGGAGGGCCAACATTTCCATTTTCAGAATTACAGCATTTAAATGGAATCTGGGGAATGGAGAGATGGCTCAGTTGTTAAGAGAACCCGTGGCTCTTCCAGAGGACCTGGGTTGAGTTCCCAGCAACTGCCCCATAATTACAGTTCCAGAGGATCTGATGCCCACTTCTAGTCTCCGTGAGCACTGTATGCCCAAGGTAAACAGGGATATATACAGGCAAAACACACTCACACATGAAAAAATGGAATTTGATCAAACAAGAGCCTGATCTGTAGGGAGTGATTGATACTAAAGAGCATCGAAGTTCATGTAAGTGCTTTTGTGTAAGACAGGTACATACATCTGGGTAATTACTCTGCCTATGTTAGAATACACTTTCCTAGACACACAAAGCACAGATAAAGAAGATAATTCAATGCCATTTATTTATTTATTTAGATATTTATATATTTTTCCATGTGCAAATTTTAAGGTTTTTTTCAAGACAGGTTTCTCTGTGTAACATCCCTGGCTGTGCTGGAACTCATTCTGTAGACCAGGCTGGCCTCGAACTAATAGAGATCCACCCTCCTCTTCCTCTGCCTCCTGAGTGCTAGGATTAAATGCATGCGCCACCGCATTTATTTCTTATTTTTTTATTTTCCTAATTCAGTCTAACAGTTGTTTCCATCTCCAATTAGCTTTGCCTGTTTAGTCCCAGACTGCTTTTGCTATTGTTTGTTTGATCAAGATTTCATTCTGGAAAAGTGGCTGGATAATATCTTCTTACTCTTGAGGGCCATGGGAGCATGGAAAATACTCTCTGTTACATAGAAAAGCTTTCCTTTCCCCAGTTTGGCATGCAGAGCACATCTTACGTTTAGTAGTCACTTCTAAAATCATTGATGTCTATATTAAAATCATGTTATAATAATATTTTCCTTAAGTGTTAAGAAATCAATGTATTTGAAATGGAAAGAATGGAAATAACTGGTTTGGACACAAACTTACAGTTTAATCAGAATGATTAATGAGCAAACACAGGCCTCCCTTTCAACACTTATGAACAATTGATGCATTGTAATAAGAATGAACACTAACGTATGCTCTAGCAGAGTCGTAATTCCCCAAAACCGCCTCCGTTTTCTGATGGAGATAATCAGTAAGTAGATTCCGTTTTCTGATGGAGATAACCAGTAAGTAGATCTCCAAGGCAGCTATTGATCACTGCCACTTTTAGCCAAATAAAGTTTCTGATTGGCTGCTCAGGAATGACCAGTAGCTATAGGAAACTAAAATCTGTTTTTCCATCCCAAAAATACGTATTAGTTGAGGTCACAAATAGCTTTAAGTGAAGGGAAATAAATCTAAAGAAGTAAATGCATAGATTTACTGAGTTAGTTAATGAGTGGTAATAATTTATTTAGGAAAGAAAAATTAATAAAAGAAGCTAATATATAATATACAAATCTCAAATCCAACAATCAACCATCTCTAGTATGTAGTAGCTTGTACCATAGTCCCTATGTACATTTAAGCTCAAATATTCCTATTAATGCTGGTGTTGGCCACAAGACTTCCACAATGCCAACATTACATCTGAAAGCTAGGCTAGAAATTTCAGCTGATAATAATGTTATTTTAATAGTTGCTTTAGTGTTTGAAACAATAGCTGGTTGATAGTGTTAATAACTTTCCACACTTAGATGTTCGGGTATGAAGTTTTATATCCTCCTTACCCAATAACCATGTCCTTACCAAGTGAGTGGTTCAATTTTTTTTTAGAAGCAAAAGAAATGGAAGCTTAGAAATAAGGAATAAACCAAGTATTATTTTTAATATGAAATGATGCCAACAACTTTCTGTCATTCTTCTTACTCATGTCTCTTTTGGCCTCTTGAAAAAGACCAGTAGACATGTTTTCTCTGATGTTGTCCAGGCAACTTGTCCATGCATGTCTGCATGCTATATCTTTGATTTTAACAACAGAGATAGGTCAAGCAACCTATCATTTGTTCCAGGTCATTATGGATTGGAGCAGAGACCTTCTGTTCTGTCTGTGCTTGAGATGAGGAGATGTCTAGTCTCTAGAACAGGTGCAGGAGATGAAAAGACCAGCAGGGAGATGGAGAAAGATTTTTGTGGTCCCAGAATAAAGCATACATGGAGAACTGCAGAACTGATTGTGAATCTCCAAATGACTTTTCATGGCTTTGCAAGGCCCTTTCTATGGCCTGGCTGTACTTCCTGTATTCTTCTGTCATGAGAAAAAAAATCTTTAAGAAGTTTCCTTACTCACTCATATATTTGCTTTCCCTTGGGTTTATCAATATGCTTATGCTTTTGGGGACTGCAAGCAATTGGTGTCTTCTAAGATATTTACAATATTACTTCTAGCTCTCTATTCACTGTTAATTTAATTTTTAGCTATGGATAACAGTTATATATTTGCTAATAAAATAATTATGCTAGTCTTGTTTTAGTTAATACTTACTCTAATGTAAAATTATCATTTGAGGTTATGAGTTGAAAAACTAATAGCAAATCTCTTTTTTTCTTAGATAGAATATACTAACACTTGTCACCATAGTATGTGAGTGTGATTGCACATGTGTACATGTATGTGTGGGGATCATGGCAGCAGCATGTTCATTGAATGAAAGAAAAAAATCCCAGCTGTGTGAAGGAGTGAGAATTATCTTTAAGTAACACTGAACTGGGAACTTACTGCTTTCTGCTTCCACCAGCAATGTCCAAATACAGTGCCTCTGGAATCTCTTAGGCCATTCATGTCTTATTAGAAGAACATCATACAAGTCCAAGGTGCAAAGAATAATATGTGTACTAGCAACACAGGTCGCTGATCCTACTCAGGCAATGATTCTCTTTTTGTTGAATCCTGAACTTATCAACACTCACCCCCATAGCTAGCTAGTTAGTTTTGGTGGATTACATTCCCTAAATATGTTAAGATGCCCTGAGAGTGCAGAGGGTAGTAAACCATTACCCATTACAATGCCTGTCTCTCTAACAGACTCACTCAGGCTGTTTCACAAAACATGTCCAGGAACTTCTTTCTGGGCCAACTGAATCTGAGCACATGGGGTTGGACTTGCTGACTTGTGTTTTATACCTTTTGAAATCTGATAGAAAAAAGCCAGTGTCATTTTGAGGAGACACTTTTTCATGCATTACCTTATCAGTTCTAACAAGTTTACATAAATAGTCCAGTGTGAACTGGAGCAGCAGGAGCAAGGTGTAATATCATATGTGGGCAAAGAAGAAGAAGGGATGCTCAGAACAACAATGGGATGCTTAGAACAACAATGGGATGCTCAGAACAACAATGGAATTCTTAGAACAACAATGGGATGCTCTGAACAACAATGGGATGCTCAGAACAACAATGGGATGCTCTGAACAACAATGGGATTCTCAGAACAATGATGGGATGCTTAGAACAACAATGGGATGCTCGGAACAACAATGGGATGCTCAGAACAACAATGGGATGCTCAGAACAACAATGTGATGCTCAGAACAACGATGAGATGCTCAGAACAACAATGTGATGCTTAGAACAACAATGGGATGCTCAGAACAACGATGGGATGCTCAGAACAACGATGGGATGCTCGGAACAATGATGAGATGCTCAGAACAACAATGTGATGCTCAGAACAACGATGGGATGCTTAGAACAGGCAAAGCTGGCCCAGTACCAAGGCAGACATAAGACTAGTTTTCCTTCACCTGAGAAGTTGCTGTGCTGGGAAAAGGGGTTTGTTATCAATGTCACTTCCTGTTGAGAATTCATGTGGAGTTTTGTCTATCCAATCTTCATGTTAATACCTACCTATAAGTGTATCTTTTGCATTGTCATGTTTTTTCTCCACTGATTCTTTCATTTTTTGTTTTTTATTCAGTAAATTCCAGTGATAATACATATTTTTGTTATTATCTATAATCTTTCTGAAGTTAGTGGGCTAAACTTATCATTTTTATGAGTCTTAAGGATTTCAGAAAAAAATAGGAACAGCACCTGTCTTACACAGTCAGCCTTGAATGAGGAATATTTACTTCCATCTTCATGTTAAACACATATACACATATAATGCAAGACAAATTATTAATTTCTTTTGCTCAGACCATTTACTTTTAATTAAAGTGAGAATAGAAATACCATCAGGGTTACAGAGTTTAAGAACAGTTAAAGTGACATTTTGTGTGTTGATAGTGTTCGTTTAAGATCATTTCCAGAGAAACGGGGCCAAACGACTGAAGATCGATGCTGTAATGTATGGAGAGAAAATGGGAACTGTCCAGGCAGCCACTGGTATGTCATTTCTTAGTTTGGGAAGCTGCAGGCCCTGTATTTCCTATAAAATCAGATTATTTATCCCTCTCAGGTCTCTGATGTGGTTGAAGAACAGATAGATAGAGTCTCATAATTAAATTTTGAGTTGTTTAGGAGTCAAGAGAGTGTTATAGACCTAAGAAGATGCTTTTAAAATTGTGTTGCAAGTTACTATGAATGTTGAGTTAGATATAGAACTTTGAACTCATGGAGATGGTTAGATAGTAGAATGTTAAAGTCAGGTGCCAAATACATATGGACTGGACATTGGGAATGTACGCTAAGCCATATAACCCTCATAACTGTGGCCTAATTACCTCTGTTGTTTTGTATTGTATTTATTATTATAAGAGAAAGAGCTATTTGTTGGACTGAAAGGGGAAACTGTAGGGGGAAAAAGGTATACCTTAAACTTAAAAAAAAAAGGGAAGAGGATGGGGAGGGGTTGAGGGTGGGAGGATGGGACTGGAGGGGGGAATAGGGAGGGGGCTGTGTTGAGATGTAACTTGAAGAAATAAAAAATAAAGAAAAAAAAAGACCATTTCCATCCACATGCATGGGGACTCATCTGGAGGCCTAATAAGAAAAGAGAAGGGTGGTGGTTAAGAAGGACCATTTCCAGCTCTTTGATGTCTACTTACTATTTTTAATGTTACTATTTTAACAGTTACTTCTTAGTTTTGAGATAGCTCATAGTAATTTAAAAGGTAGCAGTGGTTAAGTCTTCTTGGAATAATAATGGAATATAGGCACACTCTCCAGATCCTGTGGAAGCCTGTGAGTCTGTCCATGGAAACATGGAAGCTGGAGTAGGACACGCCAGTACACGTGCTTGGCACACAGATGGAGATGACTTCTGCTCTGGTGTTACTGTGAAATAATGTAAAAACAGGAAGATGCAGTCTATGTGAATGTTTTAATTTAAAAAACCCTTTAAATTCTGTTACACCGTTTACACAGCTGAAAAGACTGAACTGTGTGCAAGGCATTATCATTTACAAAAAGAAGACAGCCATTTTCTAAATTTGGAACAGTGAAGTATTTTAATTTTGTTATTATGTCTACTATTTGTCTTCATAAGGCACAGTCCCAGGGGCCTCAGTAACTATTAAATCCAGCATTCCACATCACGCCTATGATTCAGTACCTCTGAGAGCAGAGTTCCTTAAGTAAGTCTGCCATCCTGATCTCATTGGCAAGCTCTCAACTGAACAACAATCCTACTTCTTTCACTGAGGCAAAATAATGTTCTGGGGTTTGATATATTTTCTTAACACTGAGTTCAATTGACTATTTATTGAGCCTTAATCATTGCTCAGTTTACTGCTTAGTGCCCAGGAGGGAGAGAAAAACAAAACAAAACCAAACACCAAAAACCTTAATCCTTAGTGCGAGAGAAGAGGAGCCATTTGCTGCAAACTTATTGTGTGTCAATTTCACTGATGGCAACTTTCAGCTCACTGTGTCAGTTTGTATAATTAGAGTTCACTTTGCGAACATATGTAGGTCTTATGTCAATCAGGGAATAAAACTGTACCTTAATTTTTAGAACCTACCAAGCCCTCTCTCTTGAACCAGCCTGTCTTCCCACCACAATAGATAGTTGTGTCCATGAGGGTTTCTCATCACTAGCAAACTCACCCACTTCCCAATTCCACATGCAGAACAAACCGTGTCCTTGGAGAGAAAGATAACATCTGGTTGTGCCTTTTTCTCATAATGTTCTCCAACTTGTGGCAGTTTAGTAGACCTTGGTCTGAGGCAACCACTCTAATGTAAACTAAGTGGCAAATATTTTTTATTGAGAAAATTCATTGATTTACTTTTGTTAAAATGTGACAACACTTAGCATTCCATCAGATTTACCTGTATGTCTGTGAGACATTTTCTTGATTAAGAATTGATGGGGGCCCAGTCCACTGAGGAAGGCGACACCCTGGACAGGTGGTATTGAGCTGCGTAAGTAAGATAGCAAGCTGAGCATGCTGTGGGGAGCAAGTCAGTGTTCCTTTATAACCTCTGCTGCAATTCCTGCCTCCAGTTACTGTTTCGTTTTCCCTTAACGATAGGATACTCTCCCAATTGCTTCTACCACAGCAATAGTAAAATGGATAGGGCACAAGGAAAACACCAAGTTATAACTAGCAAGTTAGCGTGTGTTAGACACCCCAGAAAATAATATTAAAACAGTTCTTTCTGTGTGGGCACTTAGAATCCTCTAAATGTTGGTAAGCTCCCCTGGTTGTCTTTTACCTAAATCTTATGCTTCATTTGCTCTTTGTGAGCACATTTTCATGGAGATTCTCAGTACTTCCTATGCGCTGGTGCAGCCTCCCTTAGCCTAGGCAGATACCAAGGGTCCTCTCACCCTACTGCATGCTCTTGTAAGCAAGGCTAGTACAAGACAGCTATGTGGCAGGTACTGTTAGGGAAAGTATCTTCTTTGCTCCTGAAACATTTGAGCCTTTGGTTAACACCTCTCCACTTTCCTTACCAATCTGCAGTACCATTCTACTCTGTTTTATGAATTCAACTTCTTTTAGATTCACACATACATGAGATCATGTATGACTTGTCTTTTTGAGTCTGGAATTTTTCACTTAGTGTATTGTCTCCAGTTTCATCCAACTGATACATAAGGCAAGGGTTACTGCCTTATTAAGATTACATAATATTTTATTATGTGCATATATCTGTGTGTGTGCGTGTGTACTATATATTATCACTCTCATCTGTAGTTCAGGCTAGCCTCAACTGCATGATCCACCTCATCCTGCCCCAGCCTTTCAAGTTCTGTAATTGCAGGTATCTGCTACCATCTTGGGAGACATTTTCTTTAGCTATACATCTGCGGATAGAGACTTGGATTGATTTGACATCTGGCTATTGTGAACATGTGTACTGAACATGGAAGTGCAGATATCCTGAAAAGTCAAAAATAAATTACCTCCTCTTTGCAGAAGACAGTCCCGTTGATAGTCTTAAGAGCTAATAAAACATGGTTAGAAATAATAAACTAATTCAGTAAAATACGATACCAAATCAGTGTACAAACATCAGTCTCATTTCTCTATAGTAACAACAGCAGGGTACCCAAGAAAGCAATAAAGAAAACAATTCTATTTGTAATAGCATCAGAAAGCAAAGCAAAACAAAACAAAACAAAGTAAAACATCAACAAACAACAGCAAAGAACCGTTAAAGTTGAATGTAGCCAAGCAGGTGAAGATGTACATACTTAACATGATAATGCATTGGTGGAATCTGCATTTGAAAGTTATGCATGTTGGGTATTTAAAGTGTCTACTAATAACAGATCCTTCAAATGTGATCCAGGGAGACATCTGACTTCCAAGTGTTCATTTTCTTACCAAAGAGTTCCCCAGGAAGCCCACAGAATGAAGTTTTCCCTTCCATTACCACCTCTGTTTGACTGGAGGACCTGGAAACATATCTGAAAGCAGACTTTGTCCTTTACTTAGGGACAACCTAGCAACAGACAGTTGCATGAAGCTGATTGCTGAGTGAAATCAGATCCTGGAAAAGGGTCCCAAACGGAACTGCAAAGAACACATGTGACACTTTCCTCTGAGCAAGTCAATTCTTCTCATTCTTTCTCAAAATGAAAATATACTTGCCATTTGGCTCTATGCACCCCATTTCAATAATGACACCCAAGTGCATGATGTTGAAAGTTTTTTTTTTCTTTCAAAATTTTATTTGCACATTTTTGAGGTACCCTGGCCTTCTGGCTTAACAGAGCATTTGTTAGCATATTATTTTGGATGGCAGAGAATTCTACAAGTCCTTTGAAAGAACTAAGAGAAAATTTCCTCTAAGGAACCACACAACCCTTCCTGTCAAAGACAAACGATGTAGTGATTTGGCACATGTGCTGATCAAAAGCTACTCAGTTCTCAGCACTTCTCATGCAGTCTTGCTTTGGGGATCTAGACAGTTCAGCGAACTGTTCACATGGAGTAGAAGCAGTCATTCATAGATAGGGATGGCCACACTATGCTTACTTTGCCTTTAGTCACATATTGGCCCTCATACGATAACATGGACTTAGTAGCATAAATCTATTTGACCGTGACAGTTTTCTCTTTAGCCTTCAGGTGCAATCAGCTTCCTGCCAGGTGTTCAAGGGCAAAATTATGATCAGATGTGAGGTAATTCAACATGATTTCTTGAGCAGAATCTATTGTGAGAACAACATTAAGTTAATGGAATGGAAATTAATAGTGCTGAGCAATGGAGATTGCACCTACTGATCCATTCTTATCAACTCCCTATGTCAGAAGAGGATACTTTCATTTTGGGCTAGGCGGAAGCAGAAACAACAAACAAAACCTTGGATGATGTTATATACATGCTCACTTTTTAATAGGATGGGCTACTTCTAAAATTAGAGTATAGAAATCATGATTGCTTAGAACTGGTGAGATAGCTTGATGGTCTAAAGGGTGCTAGCTCACTTCCAAGCCTGGCATTCTGAGTTCGATCCCCAGAACCCACATTGTGGAAGGAGGAACCAGAGAATTGTCCTCTGACCTCTGTACAGGAATTCCCAAATGCATATGCATACCCTGCCCCAACACATAGTAAATACATAGGAATATCATTAAAATTTGGTTTAAGATATTAAAAAAATAAAAGAAATTGTGATGTTTCCCACTCTTGGGTGAGAAGGAATGAAGGTCTGCACACAGTAGGGATGGGGCACCCATGCTCACTGCAGTCCTATTTAAAATATCCTAGTTTGCATATAATGAGGAGAAGCAGAGATCATGGTTTTGAGTTCACACCACTCTGTAGGTGTTGTATGTAATTCATTCTGAAAGAAAACACTTGGACGAGGCTCTGGCATTTTCAATGCTGTTCCTCATGTCTGTCCTTCCCATGCACCCCACAGTCTAACTTCCTGATTAGCATCATTCCCTCCAATGATGTTGCTGCCAGGGCTGTAGTTTTGTACTGTAGCTTGGAATGCCCATCTCTAGCTCTCTGATCTGTACTCGACTTGACTCTCTGATTTGTGCTCTAGTCTGAATTAAGAAAGTGATGGAACTTTGCATCTTTCTTCTTTCTCTCAAAAGTTCACAAATAACTATGTGTTTGTTTTACTTTGCTACTGGTTTACTACTCACAAGAGAACTGAAATATCCCAAATTCTATGCCTGCATTATGTCACCTACATACACTTTGGCTCTAATAGGAAGAATAAACTTACATATATAGTTTTTCATTAAGAGTTATCCATATATATATATATAT
>CAJQZJ010029685.1:0-14024 GCA_907164525.1 Lophiomys imhausi | reverse complement strand
CTGGGTTATACTCTGCAGCTTAAATAACAGGAAGTTCCAGAACTTGAGAAGCATCACCTGGAAGGGTGAGATAAATGCATGACAGTGGCAGGACAATGCGGTGACTGTCATGTGTACTAGGTTAGAGGGTTGCCTAAGGAGCTTCGGGTAAGAAAGGGACAGGCTTCTTCGAGACTGTGCCAGAAGCTGACTGTGAGAAGAAGATCCTCCACAGATGATAGATTAATGAGCGAATGCACAGACATGAGAAACAGCATGGTATTGCTACAACACCAACTACAAGATCATGAAAGAAGGGTCTGGAACCTTATTATGGAGGATCCTATATGCTACATTAATTCTTATACTTTTTTTTGCTTAACGGAAACGAACTGGAGAATTTTCAACAGGGAAGGGACTTGTTAAAATGAGCACATTAAAAAGATCAATGTGTAGAATTTGAAGACTAAGCTTTGGCAACCCCTCATAAAATAATAAATCTGGGAAGTGACAAGTATTAGCTGTTAAAATCATTAGAAGAAAAGCTAGTGTAGGTAACAAATATATGACTAAACTCTTTGTTGTTCTTGTTGCCATGTTGGTGATAGAACCCAGGGGCTTCGGCATGTTACACAAGTGCTTTACCACTAAACAACATCCCTAGTCATTATTTTTCTGAAAGTATATGTAGCTCAGGCTGACTTTGAACTCACTATGTGCCAAGATTATTAGCTTTAAGTCCATGATTGTCCTGGTTCCATCTCCCAGTGCTGAAGTTATAGGCATATACCACAACGCCTGGGTAGGATTAATCTTAATATGACAAAAAAAATCATGGCCTGGATATGTAGTTCAGTGGTATAGCACTTACCTAGCATGTACAAAGCATTGGGGGTGGGGGTTGATTTTACACATTAGAGAAAAGGTAACAGCCACATATTACATGCTTTCTGGAATGATATAACTACCTCTGAGTCTGTCTTGCTTTAAAATTTGAATTCAGATCTGTCAAATCAAAGAAAGGTGGAACATGTTTAAATAGGATCACAAGGATGCACTCAGCAAAATGAAGAATGTGAACTCTATAGGACAAATAAAACTAAAAAGAACTAATTTAGATACTTAAAAAGCACTTAGAGCCAGACAGTGGTAGTGCATGCATTTAATCCCTAATCCCAGCACTCAGGAGGCAGACACATGTGGATCTCTGTGAGTTTGAGGCCAGCCTGGTCTACAGAGTTCCAGGACAGCCAGGACTGCAAAAGAGAAACCCTGCTTGAAAAAGAAACAACAAACAAACCAATAGCACTTAAGAGAAATACAGGAACCAAATGTAATGTGTGAACCTGAATTATGCCTAGAATTCAACAAATCATCTAAAACAAAACATTATTGGATAATCAGAGATGTTTTTGAACATCGATGATATTAAAGATTAATTTTAATATTCTAAATGATAAAAGCTTTGTGGCCATTCGTTATAGTCCTTTGAGGCCCTATTTATTTTTTGTGGTCTAAGTCTCTGCTCTTTAGGTTGGGTAATTTCTAGAGTTATCTGTTCAAGTTCAATGCTTCCAGCCTCTGTGCTTCATTTTGGTAGCTATATTTTTCATTTCTAAAATTTTCATTTAGGTTGCCTTTATGCTTTCTATTTCTTTACTGAGACACTGTTTTTATTTGTTCCTGGGGTATTCATAATTATTTGCTGAAGCAGTTCGGTAGTTCCTCTACAAGATATCTTGTTTAATCCTATCTTATGCCTTATTTCTGCTCCCTCTATCAATTCCTTTTGCACATTACAGTTAAGAACTTCCTGGTTCTTGGTGTGATAATCAATTTTCACTGGTATCCTAGACATCTGGGATAATATGTTATGATAATGTGGAACTTATTAAACCCATTCCAGCAGGCCTTTTCTGATAATGTACCACTAGGGGAAAGGGGATGTTGCCTTGTTACTGCTTTCTGGAGATGAAGTATAGCTTCCCCATTCAGCTTTCCTTGATAAGCAGCAGGAGTGTCCCATTACTGCTGAAAGAGTGTGAAGTACCTCTCAAGGTTTCCCCCATACCACCCTAGAGAAGGAAAGAGTCACCTTGTTATCATTCTCAATGTGACCTCTATTGCCCTTGAATTAGCCCTCAGTGATCAAACTCTTGATTCATTAGGCTGCTTCTGACAGCATTTACTGAAGAGATGGGTGTCCCATCATCAAGTGGAGATGGATGTCCATGCTGTCCTTATGGCCCTCACCTTAAGAGGCCTCAGCTCCACTAGGGGGAATGTTCCCTAGATGCCGCCTTGACCTTCACAGACACATTGTGGCAGTGGAAAGAGGAAATAGTGCCTGCCTTGTTTAGGCTGGGCGAGAATTCTATCTGGGCTTCTTACTCAGTTCTTGTTGATAGGGGTGGGGCCCTCAATTATTTTCCTATTGTGCATGGCAGGAACTGAGTGATTATTGTCTTTAAAGTTGTCTGTCTTCTTTACCTGCCCATTTCTTAGTGTTTTGTTGAAAAAGAAATCTTTTTTCTTCTCATAGGGCTTTTGATGTCTATGCCAACAGATGTTTTCATATTGCTGTCTTCTCCAAGAACCAATGCTGGATATATGAGTGGAAAAGATTGTTTTACAAATTATGTACTGAACCTAGTAGGAAAATAGGAGAAATGCATCCACTTCTCCTTATCCAGAATTCCAAGTGCTCCTTCTTTTGGTGCTAGTGATGAGAATGTAACCCCAGCCTCACCCCCACTCATCATAAGCTCAGGTCCACTCTCATTTCCCTGTTCTCTCAAGGTTTTTAGAAGATATTTGGGGACATCATTTGTTCTTCCAGAAAGCCCCATTATTCTATACTCTCTTTGTATGTGTGCATGGTATCAGCAACTTCAAACAATCAAAGCATGTTTAAGAGAGAGAGTCTATCCCATATTTTCATGGTCACCCCAACATAAAAAGAACAGCTTATTTTGTGTATGTTCAATGGGCAGGAAAGATAAGTTCATTTTGACATGCTGCCTTGAAGAAAGCAAATACATAGGGTATATATGACTGACACATAAGGAAATACTCAAAAACATTGTTTCTTTTTCTGATAAGCTTCTAAGATTTAAAAAAAATGGTGGGGTTCAAACAGGGTCTCACTCTGTAGCCCAGGATAGCTGTTGTATAGTAGTTTCCTCCCAGAGTGAAACATTCCAAGCTGTAGGGAAGCACTTTTTAAGCCAGAAGGGAAACAACTCACAATAACTCCAGGAAGTCTTTGAAAGCCACCAGATTCACTAGGGGCCTCCCTCCCAGAGTAAGCAATAAAGATTGCTGAGAGTCACTCTCATATCACCAAACTGTCCAAAAGAATCTTAGACAAGCCAAGCTGCAAAGAAGACTCTGAGACAATGCCAGCTGCCTAGAAGAAACAGAAACCTGCAGAGCTGCCTGGAAAAGGGTTAGACCAACTGACCACTTTGGAGGGAAGACTCTCTGATCTGTTGAGCTGCCTACAGGCTGTTCAGTGTGCTCCAGGTTCCCAGATTCTGTGAGCTATCCCCCATGCTTGGGCGGACTCTGTTGATATAGTGGTCTTTGAGTCATTTGTGCTTCTGCAAGCAATCCTTCACCCATACTTCTGTAAGTAACCAGAATAAAACTCATTTGGTTCACCAAGTTGGACTTTGGTAGTATCAGAATTCAATATGAAACTCAAGCTGGCTTTGAATACATGGCAATCATCATGCTGCCTCAGCCTCCTGAGTTCTGGATTTACAAGCATTAGTTACCATACCCAGTTCCTTTTTTTCTTTGGAGAGGTAAAATATAGGGTGGGGAGATAGCATAGTTGGTAAAGTGCTATGCAAGCATAAGACCTTGACTTTCATTCTCGGCACCAATGGAAAAAAGCCAGGAGTTGTAGCACACTCTTGTATTCCCAGTGCTGGGGAAGCAGAGGTAGCCAGCCTAGGCTAACTGGCAAGCCCCAGGCCAGTGAGAGACCCTGTCTCAAAAACCAAGATGCACAGTGCCTGAAGAATGATACCTAAAGTTGACTTCTGACCTATACACACACACATGCAGGTGTACCTCTACACATACATCTTCACATAACAAGCATGCATGTACATGTATAGACAAAACACACACACACACACACACACACACACACACACACACATACACAGAGTGTGTGTGTGTCAGAGAGAGACAGAGAGTGAGATAGACAGAGAGGCAGACAGAGGAGAATATACCAGTAGGTTTCCCTAATTAATGAAGGCTAAATAAGAACCATAATACTGATGGTAATATTTACCTGTTATTATTATATATTACTATATAATAATTATATAATATTACCTATTATGGCCTGGCATTGCAGTACGGATTTTACATATATATGCAAAATCACATATATTTTTACATTTACAATTACAAATATATGTAATTTTATTCATTTATTTTTATTTTATGTGTATGGATGTTTTGCCTGTATATCTATGCACCATATTTGTGCCTGATGCCCACAGAGAACAGAAGAGGGTGTTGGATCCCCTGGGAGTATAGTTACAGATGGTTGTGAGCTATCATGTGGATACTTAGAATCAAACACAGGTCCTCTGGAAGAGGAGCTAGTCCTCTTAACAACAGAGCTGTCTCTTCAGACCTGACTTTAGAGATATTTATAATAATTTCTATGAGGTAGGAATAATACTAATTTGTGAATATAGATAATGTAGGTTGTGAAGTCACACAATGAGTATGTTGCTAAATTGTAGTGAGCAGGTACATGAAGCTCCAATGATATGCTCTACTTATTGTATGCTATAGTTTAGTTCTAGCATAACCCTCAAATGTTAAAAGCTTGGTCCTCTGCCTATATGGAAATCTTTACAAGGTAGGACCTAGTTTGGTTACAGGGGTGTGCCCTTGCAGATGATACTAGGACACTCACTGTTCTATTGCTTTCTTTGTCTCTGGTAAGCCAGGTATAAGGAGGATGGTTTAGCACATGCTTCCACCGTGATCTGGTACCTCATTATCCAAAGCAATAGGGCCAACCAATCATGGAAGGAAATCCCCAAAACTATAAGCCAAAATAAAACCTGTTTGTTATCTTTTTCCATATGAAAGACAGCAACTTTATATACTTAAAATAGACAGTGATAAAGTTTGTTATCATTTAGAGCCTCTTTATACCCTTTACCCTGAATAATAAATAATTCAGGAGAGCTAGGTGTCTACGATAGTACAAACTCCATTAAACATGAATAGAAACCTGAGTATTCATTAGAATAAAAATACAAACTGTTAAATTCTTTTTGTATTCTCCTTACCAACAACAAAATAGTTTTTTGAACTATATTGAAAATGAGTTTGAGGAAGAGATCCAAGATAGCGCCAACCACAAAGCATGATATCTGAGTAGTAGGTGAATGAGATTAGTCACTGAGGAGTGAACATGAGGTCACATAGCTGACTGCGAAACACAGATGGTGTCTGAATTCCCGTGGCGAACACTGAGACTGGTCACCATGTAAAACGACTCATGCAGTTCCTGGAAACTCCCCCCCCTGAGATCAGCCAGCTGGGTCACCAGTCTGGAGAGGAGCGCAGGCTAGAGCAGATCCAGCCTACTAGCAGATCCAGCCCACAGCTCCAGCCACAGATCAGCAGCCCCGCCTGTCTGCCTGATATCCAGCCTGCACGTGGACCTGTAAACCCAACCAGGAAAAACAGCAGGACCACAAGAGCAAAGCAGGTAAGAGGTTTAAAATGCTGTAAATAAATTAAAGGTTACTACAATTTAACCTGGTTTTCTCAACCTCCAAGAGTTGAAAAAATTTGGAGCTCAGGTAAAATATATGAGAAGGGTGGTGTTAGCCCATGCCTTTAACTCCAGCAGAGACAGAAGGATCACTATAGAGTGAGTTTCTTGTAAATTCTAGAGTTACAAGGAACAGGGTGGTGATGATGCACATCCTTAATTCCATCTTTTGAGAGGGATATACCCTTAATCCCAACACCCTAGAGACAGAAACAGGCAGATCTCAGAGCTCAAGGTCAGCCTGACACAAAGCAAGCTCTAAATAGAGAAAAACTTAGATCCAAGAGTGGTGGTGTACATCTTTAATCCCATCAGTTGGGAGGCACATGCCTTTGATCCAAATATTTAGAATGCAGAGACAGGCACATAGGATTTGGAATAATTTAAGTCTAAAAGCTACTCATAAAAGGCATGCTGAAATTCAAAGTGAATTGTCCTTTGAGATCTCAAAATATATACACTTAAAGGTTTGTTTAGTTCCAAAATATCAAAATAATTTCTTTTTTAATCTCAATTGAAAGATAATACTTTTTATATAGTCAAAAAACCGAATTTGCTCCAGGAAAAATATTACCTGCCCTCCCAAAAGTAATGTCTCAGAGTTAGGATTAGGGCAGGGCTCTGTTCGCATCTTTCCAGGAGATTAAAAGCATCCATCTAAGGAATCCAGGGACAACTGGACAACTGAAACCTCAGAAGAAAACATATCAGACACTTAAGAAGACAAGTAGCCCAGAGGATCCAGTCTTGCAGACTTCTTCAATAGCTGTTTCCTCAAAAGTCTACAACCACATCTCAAAATCGCTAAGATTGTTCACCCCTACAGACTGCTCCAGCCAGAACTTCAGTAAAGGCCTGAAGTTCATCCACTAACTACAAACTTCTTAGGACATTTAAATAGCTGAGCACAAAAGAACTGAATATCAAGTTATTCTATTAACATGCTTAATCATTTTTCCATTCTTATTGGGGCCCCAAACAGGTCCCAAATCAGCAGGAAGTCATTTTAAGAGAGTGATGCCCCATCTCCAGAAGGTGGGGTGGGTGATTTTCCCCCCTTTGGTCATTTGATGGGTTATAGATACTTCTTGTTATTTAGGGGGATAGATTACAAGTTGTTAAATGGTCTTGTTAAATAGTTTTGGAAGTTAGACCCAGGAATTTCTCTCTTTTTATTTTCTGTATCCTTCTTTCTCTTTTATGTAGGGGGGAAAAGACATGAGAAAAATGGGATATAGGCAAAAATACAGGAATGATAAAGAAAAAAGGGCAGATTATTGAATATGCTTTTATTTCTTTGTATATTGATACAAAATTAAGATTATATTTGGCTACATCAGTATTGATCGCTGTATATTGATACAAAATTAAGATTATATTTGGCTACATCGGTATTGATCTTTGTATAATGACACAAAATTAAGATTATATTTGGTCACATTGGTATTGATCTTTGTATATTGATACAAAATTAAGGTTAACTCTTTTTAAGGTACTGTACCTAGGTAACGCTTAAAAATGAAATGGGAAGTTTTGGCCTTTTGTTAGCAACTTCATAAACTGTTTAGGATTATTAAGAAATGCAAACTAATAGTCATTCAAGCATGTCATTTTGTTAGGTATTAGGGCAGTTTATCACAGTTATTTTCTAAGCTAGTCAGAAATCAGGTTGCTAAGAGACAAGCAACATTTGGAGATAGATCTTCAAAAACCACAAGAGATCTGCAGAATATGGCATTCAAAGATGTTTTCTTAAGATTTTTTTGATATTGAGACATGTCAGCTCCTGACAGCAACCCCTGTCCAGAAGATGAGCATCGAAGAATCTCCAATTGGAGATGGTTGAATTAGTGGCAAGCCTGTCGCCTGGCAAGAAAAACCCCTTGCTTCAACTGTACACAGAATGCTGTCCAAACAGGACAAAATTTGGAAGCAGGTAATTTAACAGCCTACCTCTGCCAAGACAGGGTAGGCAAGTCCTTCATAATTCCTGCTTTACAATTAATGTGTGTCAGAGAAAAGGGGCCAAACAGCTGAAGATTGATGTTCTAATGTATGGAGAGTAATTGGAAACTGTCCAGGCAGCCAGTTGTATGTCATTTTTTAGTTTTGGAAGCTGCTGGACCTGTGCTTCCTGTATAATCAGATATATTTATCCCTCTCAGGTCTCTGATGTGGTTGAAGACTAGATAGCTAGAGTCTCATAGTTAAACTTTGAGTTGTTTAGGAATTAAGAGGGTATTCTGGATCTAAGAAGATGTTTTTAAAATTGTGATGCAAGATAGGATGGAAGCTGAGTTGGATAAAGAACTTTAAACTCATGGACATGGTTGGATAGTAGAATGTTAAAGTCAGTTGCCAAATACATATGAACTGGACACTGGCAATGTATGCTAAGCCTTATTATTCTCATAATTGTCTAATTATTTCTGTTGTTTGGCATTGTATTTGTTGTTATAAGAGAAAGAGCAATTTGTTGGACTGAAAGGGGGAACTATTGGTGGGAAAACTTAAACTTAAAAAAAGGGAAGTGGACAGGGGGGGTTGTTGAGGGGGAAGAGGATGGGAGGGTGGGAACAAAGGAGAGAGTAGGGAGGGGATTGCCATTGAGATGTAACTTGAAGAAATATAAATAAATAAATAAGAGAGAAGCCAAAATTCATTGCAAATGATAAAAAAAATTATAATCCTTAAACAACTGTGAAAAAAGACATGTAATTACTTTAACAGTAATCTTTTTAAATGTTTTTTTTAATTAATTTATTTTTTATTGCTTCAGGTTACATCTCCATCATAGTGTTCTCTTTCCACCCTTCCCAGTCCCGCCCTCCCACCCTCTACCCCCTAAAAAAACAGCATGGTACTGGTATAGAAACAGACCAGTGGATCAATGGAATCGAATTGAAGACCCAGAAATGAACCCACACATCTATGGTCACCTAATTTTTCACAAAGAAGCCAAACCCCCACAATGAAAAAGGACAGCATCTTCAACAAATGGTGCTGGTCCAACTGGATGTCCACTTGTAAAAGAATGAAATTAGACCCATACTTATCACCTTGCACAAAACTTAAGTCCAAGTGGATCAAAGACCTTAACATAAGGCCGGACACACTAAATATACTAGAAGACAAAGTGGGAAAAACCCTTGAACTCATCGGCACAGGTGACAACTTCCTGAACAGAACACCAACAGCTCAGGACCTGAGACCAACAATCAATAAATGGGACCTCATGAAACTGAAAAGCTTCTGTAAGGCAAAAGACACTGTCATTCGAACAAAAAGGCTGCCTACAGATTGGGAAAAAATCTTCACCAACTCCACATCTGACAAAGGGCTAATATCCAAAATTTACGAAGAACTCAAGAAATTAAACGCCAAGAAACCAAATAATCCAATTAAAAAATGGGGAAAAGAGCTAAACAGAATACACAGAGGAATTCCTAGAGGCTGAAAAAATGCTCAGCATCCTTAATCATCAGAGAAATGCAACTCAAGACACCTCTAAGATTCCATCTCACACCTGTCAGAATGGCTAAGATCAAAAGCTCAAATGACAGCACATGCTGGGAAGGGTGTGGAGAAAGGGGGAACCCTTCTTCATTGCTGGTGGGAATGCAGGCTTGTGCAACCACTATGGAGGTCAGTATGGCGATATCTTAGAAAACTTGGAATAGCTCTGCCCAGACATACCACTTCTGGGTATACATCCAAATAACTCATCACTGAATCACAAGAAAGTTTCCTCATTTATGTTCATAGCAGCCTTATTTGTAATAGCTAGAAACTGGAAACAACCAGATGTCCCTCACTGAAGAATGGATTTTAAAACTATGGTACATCTACACAATGGAATACTACTTAGCCATAAGAAACAATGAAATCCTGTAATTTGTAGGCAAAGGGATGGAACTAGAGAAGCTCATCCTGAGTGAGCTAACCCAGACTCAGAAGGATGCACATGGCATCTATTCACTTATAGTCAGATTTTAGCTATATAGTACAGGATATCTATACTACAACCACTGCACCAAAGGGAACATGGAGATAGACTTTTTGTTTTTGTTTTGTTTGTTTGTTTGTTTGTTTGTTTGTTTGTTTGTTTTCTCTCCCTGTCATTGAGACACTTTTCCCTGGTGGTACTGCCTTGTAGGCCTCCACTGTATGAGGAGGCTCTTGGCCCTCATATGATTGCTGAACTAGGGCAGGGGACTGTTATGTAGGAACAATAATCTTAACAAAAGAACTTAGAAACTTAGGGTGGCATACAAGTATGTTTAAAGGATTAAGTATGCTAATGCCAACATCCTCTCTGAGGATAAAACTAACTCTGCTAAAGCTATGATATTTTGTTATTATTTGAAGTTCTTATTAATGAAGTCAGAAAAGGGAGTTGGAAACAAAAGAAACAGCCTTCAGTACTTGGATGGGGGTAAGTACTCCTACATGATTTATTTGTATATTGAAACTAAGGATTTCAGAAATAAAAAAATAAAAAAGATGAGTTTGAAGCAGAAAAAACCAGTAAAATGAAGATAAGTTATATATCAATAAGTTTTCTATTAAATACTAATATTATGGGCTAGAGAGTATGCTAGGCAGTTACAAGCATTTGGCTGCTCTTCAGGAGGACCAGGGTTCAATTCCTAGCACCAGCATGATGGTTCATGACCATCTGTAACTCCAGTTCCAGGAGATTTGATACCCTCTTCTCACCCCAGAGTGCATAGACATACATGCAAACAGAACACTAATACACATAATAAAATAATTTTAAAATATAAAAATAAGGAATTGTTTGAGCTTTAAAATAAACCTTTTCTTTTAATAAGTTGAGTACCCCAGGTATTTATTATAGTATGGAAAGCTGACTAACATGCTATACTTTCTCAGAATATGTACCTGAAAGTATACCAACAATATCCATCACTTACTTCATTGTATAGAGCATGTAGAGAATATCAGCTTGCTCCTGTAAGCTTGAGGTCTCCTTCAACTGTGAAACCAATGTCTGGACATCCACTTCCCCAGACTGGTCTCTAGGAAGATGTATTTCTACACGAACAGAAGGAACCTTTGGAGTAAGCAATGATCAAAAGAAACTTAGTTAACAGTGCTTAAGTACATGATGCCATAGAATGAGTTATCTTTCCACCTCTAAACCTTTTCCATAAGAATTTTCTAAATGTTACCCAGTTGTGACAGTGCACACCTGTAACCCTAGCATTTGGGAGGCTGAGGCAACAGGATGAGGAATTCCAGGCTATCCTCATCCTTAGGAATTTTAAGGCCAGTCTGGGTTACTTGTGACACTGCCTCAAAACTTTTTCCAAAGAGTTGATGAAAAGCAAACCAAAACAACAAAACCAACAAGCCCTATGACAGAGCAAAGTAGTTTTCTCAAAGTCTAACAAGAAAGCCTTGCCTACTTGGAGAATAAATTTAAAAAGACATGCATTTCATTTGATAGTGTTTTGTTTAACACCAGAAACCATACTGGCTAGTTTATTACTTCTATTAACGATCACAGATTTTTTAAAAAAGCATACAGAAATCTGCGCAGTTACCTGGTTATCTTGTAGAGACTGAGGTGAGTCAAGTAAGTTGAGTGAAGGATGAGAAGGCTGAAATAACTTCGTAGGAAGATACATGTGAACATCTGCAAGTTGTTATTTATGGGAAAATTTAAGAAAAGTAGGAAACTAATAAAATACATAGTTGACCTCAGCAATAAGGTAACATATGGGTCAGTTCTTTAGGACAAACATGATAAAATTTTCCTTCATGATATCTATAAAAAGAAATGTGGATATTAGATAATTTAAAGCATATCAAACTAATCAATGACTATCTTTATATTTCTGAAAGGATCTTCTGTAATTTCACCACAAAGTAGACATATATTGACTAACATTATCACTGTCATAATGACGCTATCACTGATAGTATCATAAAACAAAACACATAAGAGAAAGAACTTAGGTACACTTTACTTTTTCTGGGTTTCCTGGGCGAATACTTGGATTCTAGAGGTTGGGAATGGATGACTCTATCTACGAAATCAAAAAACATGTAGTGTCTCAACAACTTTGAGATGTTCCTAAGATGTTTTACTTATATAGTTGAAATACTTACCATAGCCTCTAAGGAGAGACCTGCATGTCATTTTTACCATTTAGACAGAGAGACGATACAGAACTCAAATAACTGGTCAAGCAAGTAAGTAACAGTTCTGGGAATTAAATTCTGGTTTCCTGATTCACAAATGATAAATGTGACATAATGAACTTAAGTTCATGTCCTTGCATAAACTCTTTCTATAGGGAGCATAACCAAAGGGTACACTAAACTTTTCCATGTTCTTAATTTTAAACAAATACCCTAGTGCTCACATTTAGTAGCTGGTTAGTAATGGTCAATGAAGATTTAGGTAGCAAGAGCATGCATCTCAATCATTCTCACCTCCTGTATAATATAACATTCAAGTCATCTAGGTGTGGCCAAGGAGCCCTTCTTTCCTTCCACATGTAGCGACCATAGAAATACTGAACAGTTTTAGTAACCATGGTTACTATCCAAATATAAAGAAGCTGCCCTCCTCTGAGAACATTATTAAAGAAAGGTACAGGTTATGGAGAGGAGTGTTGTGAAGAATGACTTTTATATTTGAGGCTTACGTAGCTAGAACAACTGGGTGTACAGTTATACCAAGCATAAAGGGAGAACTGGTTGTAGCTTAACGAGTCAGTCTCTGTTTCTTTCTCTCCTGTTTTGCACTATTCTAATGATGCTTGCTCTGAAAGAAAGAAAATTATCTTTAAATTTGCTTTGTAATTTTGTAATTATTTGAATTATAACAAGTAAATTAAGAAGTAAATTTAGTTTTTGTAAATGTTCCTCAAAGAATAAATTTTCCAAATGAGAATGCTCTTCTTCTACATTTTACTTCTATATTAAAATTGAATATGCTCTTTTGTCCTGTGTCTTGCTCTTTTCTTGGCTATACCAGACTATAAGACAGTCTTGCTCTTTTCTTGGTTATACCAGACTATAAGACAATATCCATACCAAGACTATACCTAATTCATTGATTTCACGAGTATTTGAGTGCCTATTCCATTCTAGGTGCTGCCCAAGAGGCTGGGACCAGAGCAGTGAAAAAAATCAAACTCCTGCTGATGGTGGAATCAATGTCCTGCCCCTATCTCGGGCTTCAATGCCACCTTGTGTCTGACACTAGGAAGCAATGGCATTACTCACTCTGTACATGCAGCTCCTTGGCCTTGGTCACCAAGGACATTAAGTCACAAGTTGTTTGCACAGCAGCTGGGAACCGATCTAGCCCTCCCTTCCGTGAGGTAGGAGCTAGTTTAGGATGGGGAACAGTGTGAGCCAAAAGGTGGTCTAAATAATGAGCAACTTCATCACCACAGCGAGCTGCAAGGTTAGTTAGGGAAGGGGAAGAGACAAAAATGAACATTTTAGTTATTTCAAAATCTACCCCAGCAGTCAGAATGACTGGCTCTTGTACACTATGTCAGAAGTAGGCTGTTCTTAGCTCATGGAGGAAAAAAAGCTTGTGATCATTATATAACCTCATAGATTAAGATTTAGAGGCTATGGTCATTTACCAGGACCCAGCTGCTCTTTACTTTCACTGAGACATAGGTAAAGTTACTGAAAGCTAAAAGCAGTATGAGCTTGTTCTAGAACAAGAAGAGCAAGTATTTCATAATTTTTCTGTGTGATGGCAGTGGTAGTAGAATGAAGACAAAAGTGGAAAGGAGCAGGACAGGCCCCTTCAAGTCCCACTAGTAGGAAGAGACTTTTGTGAAGAAAGATCAAGAAAGGGCAAAAGTCTTCCACCAAATACTGAGTTAGTTGTCAACAGAGTCTACAAACACTACTTCTAATCACTAAGAAAAAAGCATCTTTATATGCCATTGGTGAAGAAAGGACTATTAGCCACAAACTGCCTTTTAGTCAACTCATTTATGTATTTATTTACCAAATATGTGTTGTTATTATGGAGGAAGCAGTGTCCTAGGTACTGAGAATTGTCACAGAAAGTATATATGGTCTGTATTCTCTTGGGCTCACTCTCTTAAAGGTATATATCTTACAAATACATCCAGCCTCATGGCTTGTAGGACACATGTAGCCAAGGACAGCTATAAATAAGGCCTGACACAAAATTATGAACTTACTCAAAACATGATTTTTT
>CAJQZJ010029683.1:0-15999 GCA_907164525.1 Lophiomys imhausi | reverse complement strand
CAAAGACTTCAACCCAAAAGTTACCCTGTATATAAGTGCAGGGATAAGGATATACCAGAAATTGAGGGAATGTCCAACCAATAACAGGCCCAACCTGAGACCTACCCCAAGGGAGAGAGCCAACCCTATCACTATTAACTGTACTCTGCTATGCTTATAGACAGGAACATAGCATTACTGTCTTCTGAGAACCTCCATGCAGCAGAGGATCCAGAGGCTGAGAGTCACTCCCAAACATTAGGTAGAACGTGGGGTGTCTTGTGGAAGAATAGGGTGAAGGATAGAAAGATATAGAGGGGACAAATACTCCACAAGAAGACCAACAGCAACAACTAACCTAGGCCCATGAGGGCTCACAGAGACTGAAACAACAACCAAAGGGCATGTATGAACTGGACGTAGCCCTCACACACATATGTAACCAATGGGAAGTTTGGTCAACATATGAGTCCCTTGGCAAGTGAATAGGGGTTATCTATCACATGAACTCTGATACCTGTTTTTGACCACTTCCCTTTAACTGGGCTGCAGTTCATGGCCCCAGTGGAACAGGATGCATTCAGTACAGATGAGACTCGATGTGCTGTGTGGGAGGGGAGGGCTCCTCTTTTCTAAGGAGAAGGGGAGTGAGGATAGGAGGAAAGAGGAGGGAGGGTGGGACCCAGAGGAGGGGCTATGATTGGGATGTAAAATGAATAAATAAATAAATAAATACACTGAATTAAAATAAAATAAAAATACTAACATTTAAGTTCAATTGGAAACCTAGTGGTTACTGCCAAGGTATGTATGCACCTTCTGGTACCATGACAGCTAGTCTTCAAGGAAGCTTTCAGGTCAGTTCCAGCTCAGGTACCTCTAGGAAATATGTCTGAAGTGCATGGTACCTTTAGCAGTGGAGACATAACTTTCATGTCTGAGAGGCAACCAAGGGTAACAGCAATAGCCTGTAATGTTTTTGGAGTCTCTTAGATAACCCCAGTCAACAACTCAAAAGAGGGCATCTCGTGCTTGATATTAGGGTTTTTGTTAGATGTATTTTGGCTTTTAGATGGATCATTGTCAGTGAAGATAGGAAATTTTCATTTAAAATTTCATATTTAAGCTATGCATGTTTATACAGAGATTTAAAAGTATTATGGAGTTTTTGGATAGAAAATAGTATTATCCTTTACAACTTTTTTGATATTTGTACTGTTATTTTGCTTTCCTTCTACCTTCTTTTGTATTAATCTCAGTCGCTCTCCCTAATTAGAAGTCCTTATTTCTCTCATTTCCCCTATTAGATCATTTTTTGCTCTGCTAGTCCCCTCTCTATTGCTCCTCTAACCTCCACCCCAGCAGTGTCAAATTCATTGTTTCTGCAGTTACTCTAGGATATGTAGTCACATATGATGATTTGGAGCTAGAAAACTCCCATGAAAGAGAACATGCACCATTTGTCTTTCTTGGGGCGGGTTATCTCAGTCAATATAATGTTTTCTGGGTCCATCTATTTACCTTCAAATTTCATTATTCCATTTTATTTACAGATTAAGAGCATTTTGTAGTGTATATGTACCACATTTTCATTATCCATTCATCAGTTAAAGGATATTTAGGTTATTTCTACTTCCTAGTTATTGAGAATAAAGCAGCAGCCATGAATATGAGTGAGCAAGTACCTGTGGAGTAGAATAATGAATCCTTTAGTCACCTGCCAAGAACTATATATATAAGATTTATTTTGAGCTTTCTGAGAATTCTTCACACTGACTCCAGAATGACTGGATCAATTGAAATCTCACCGATAGCGAATGAGTGTTCCCCTTTTCTTATATTCCACTAGAATCTGTTGTCAGTTGCTTTGGTGATCTTTACCAGTCAGACTGGGACATGATTAAATCCCAAAGTTGCTTTTTTTGGATTTTGATGAATTAATTTTTTTCCAATAATTAATTTTTTATCTATGAATAAATGATAATAGGTTCTTCCACTTATTTATTACTCTTTTTTATGTTTATTTATTACTTCAAGTTACATCTTCATCACAGTGCCCTCTTTCCATTCCTCCTGGTTCCACCCTCCTACCCTCTACCTCCTATCCCACCCATCCCACTCCTTCAATGTGGAGTGTCCCTACATATCAGCCCCTCTCAATTCAAAGTTGTTTTAATTTGCATTTCACTAATTGTTAGGTTATCATGAACATTTTTTGGAGATATTTTGTAGTCACATTATTTTGTATTCTTTTGAGAGCTCTCTATTCAGGTTCTAGGCCCATTTTTTATTAGGATGAGATTTTGGTTGTTTTTGTTTAATTTTTAAATTTTTGGCTCTTTGGTTTTTGAGTTCTTTATATATTCTGGATATTAATCTTCTGTCAAATGTATAGCCAACAAAGATTCTTTCCTATTCTGTGACTTTCTCCTCAATTTATTATTTCTTTAGCTTTGCATACTTTTTTTTAAGTTTTATGAAGTCCCACGTGTCAAGTGTTGGCCTTAGTTCTTGAGCAAATGGAGTCCTAGTCAGAAAGTCTCTTCTTACACCTATATTGTACAGGTTATTGCCTAGGTTTTCTTCTGGAAGTTTAAGTGTTTCAAGTTTGATATTCAACTCTTTGATCCATTTGGGGTTGATAGATACTGATATTATTTCATTCTGCTGCATGTGGACACCAGTTTTACCAGCAGCATTTGCTGATGGTGCTTTCTTCTCACTGGCATATATTATTGGTACCTACCCAACAAAAGAGAAATCATGCCTGGTACTGGAAACCTAGCTAAATACATAGGGATAGTTACGTCATGGATCTTGGAAGAGAACCTACAAACACAAATTTACTAAACCAATATAATCTCTAAATGTATTCTAAATATTTATCTTTGTACCCACATATAAGTGTACTTCTCACCCATCATCAGGAAACTTCTATTTCAAAAAAAACACAAAAAATACAAATACAGAGTGGTGGAGTACAGTCCCAACTGATGCATCTACAATACAACTTCCACACCCAAGGCTCTGGGAACATTGTGGAAGAGGGAGTGGAAAGACTGTGAGATTGTGTGTCCAAGGAATATCAGAAGCTACATTGGCAAAATCTTATCAACACTACTGCCTAAAGATGAATTGAAGAAGGACAACAACAATACACATGCCAAAGTAGATAGGGAAAAGTGCATGAGGCCTCAGCCCCAAACAAATAACTGTAGGCAATTAAGGAATTTAGAGCACAAGAAATAGTGTTTTAGGGAAGAGCACCCAATTTGTTATCCAATACCAAATGGTCACTGAAAACATGTATACAAGTAACAAACATGTATACAAGTAACATTATATAGACTGAGCAGGTTGTACTTATGTATTTAGGAATACATCTATATTTACCTATCCATTTATCTATCTATATAACATATCTATGTAACAAAATTTATAAAAAAGCACATGAATATAGAAAAAGGACAAGGAAGGGTATATGAGATGGCTTGGAGGGAGCAAAGTGACAGAGAAATTATATGATTATATTATAATCTCAAAATAAATGATTAAAAAACATGAACACTACTTGACATTTTTCCATCATGACATTACTACTACAGTAAACACTAAAAATATCCAAACTCCTTACCCTTTTCCAGATTAACCTAAAATGAATGACCTACTCATTTCAGTTCTTTAACCCAATATATCATGTCAGTCTTTCAAAAAATTGGTAGACATACTAATAGAAAAAAACTGAAAATATAATTTACAAACTTAATATCAGAACCAGATTCATGTAACAGCTGAAACTTTTAATTATCTGACTGAAGGTTTAATATAATTCTATTACATGGCAAGCTATGTCTCCACAAAATGAATCTATTAAAATGCTGAGATTCAGTCAGTTCCTCAAGAATGTGGTAATATTTGGAGACAGACATTCTAAAGAAATAATTAAGTTAACCAAAGCCCTCTCCATGTGTTCTAAAGTCCATATAAGTAAAGGACACTGGGAAACATACATATTTGAGAACCATTAAAAGATATAGGGAGAAGATGGCTATCTGTAAACCAGGGAGAAGGCCTCAGAAGAAACCGTCAATACCTTGTTTCAGATGTCTACCTTCCAGAAGTGGGAGAAGTTTTTCTGTCATTTAAGCTGTTCTATTTAGGAAACTTTTTAATGGTGGCCCTACAAAATAAATGTAATAATTAACATATTGGGTTCCAGTAAATTCAGTAATTAATTGATGAGTTGTAGTGGAGAAAGTAGTAACACTCAGAATAGATTGCTAATTAAGAAGAAAGAGAAAAAATTGAATAATCAAGTGGAAAAGCTAGTATTTCAGGTCATTTTTCATGTTATAATGAAAACTCTTAAATCTGGGTAATATATAACAAGAAGTGGTTTATTTACCTCACAATTTGGAGACTTCAAGAACGTGAAAACAATAGCAGTTTGGCTCTATGCATGTCCTTAAGTCAGGTGGCATTACCATGGCATGAACATATGTGAAAGGAAAAGATAACAGTGACATAGGAATCATGGTTTGTGGTAGGGTCAGGATTTTTCTTTTTATCAACTTACTGTCACAACAACAAGAGTTCCTAGAAAAAAAAAAAAACTACTTTGATTTCTTTTTTAAAGGTTATTTATTTATTCATCTTATATTCTGATCATAGCCCCCTCCCTTCCCTCCACTGTGCTCCAGAACTCTGTCCCCTTCCCCTACTCTCTCCTCCCATTCTTTAAAAAAAAATGGGAGCTCTTCCCATACCCTCCTATCTCAACATATGGAGTCTCATCAGGACTGAGTGCATCTTCTTCCATTGAGGACATGCACTGCAACCCATTTAGGGGGAAGTGGTCAAAAAGTAGGCGTCAGAGTCCATGTCAGAGACAGTTCTTACTCCACTTGCTAGGGGACCCACGTGATGACTGAGCTTCCCACTGGTTACATATGTATAAGGGGGCTTAGGTCCAGTTCATGCATGCTTTTTGCTTGGAGGTTCAGTCTCTGTGAGCCTCTGTCGGCCTACATTAGTTGTCTATGTTGGTCTTTTTGTGGAGTTTTTATTTCCTCTGTGGCTTTCTATCCTTCCCCCATTCTTTCCCAAGACACCCCATGCTCTGCCTAATATTTGATGGTGAATTTCTGCCTACGTTTGGATCCTCTGCTGCATGGAGGTTCTCAGAAGACAGTTATGCTATGCTCCTGTCTGTAAGCATAGCAGAGTATTGTTAATAGTGATAGGGATTAACTCTCTCCCTTGGGGTAGGTCTCAGTTTGGGCCAACCATTGGTTGGATGTTCCCTCAATTTCTGGTATATCGTGTATACAGGGTAAATTTTGGGTTAAAGGTTTTGTGGGTGGGTTGCTGATCTCTTCCGTCCCCTAAATGCCCTAAGCTAGAAAGAGGCCTCTTCAGTTTCCATATCCACTGCACTTAGAGTCACCCCTAGGTCCACCTGGGTCTACCCTGTCGCCAGACTCCAGCTTGTCTCAGAAATGTCCCCCCTAGTTTTCCATCTTTCTCCCAACCTCCTACCTTCCACAGTCCCCCGCCCCACTCTCCCCTCAATTGATTCCCAACCCTCCTTTCCCTCCTCTCTCCCTCTCCTACCCAGTTCCCTCTCTTCATCCACTTCCACTATCTATTCTATTCCCCCTTTTCAGTGAGATTCAAGCATCCTACCTTGGGCTATCTTAGTTACTTAGCTTCTTTGTGTCTGAGAGTTGTAGTATGTACCATATGGCTGTATCTGTACTATAGTATCTGTACTATATGTACATCCTGTACTATATGGATGGTATCTGCTTATGAGTGAGTACATACCAAGTGTATCTTTCTGGATATGGGTTACCTTACTCAGGATAATCTTTTTGTAGTTCCATCTATTTGCTTGCAAAATTCATATCCTTGTTATTGATAGCTAAGTGGTATTCCACTGAGTAAATGTGCCATATTTTCTTTATCCATACTTCATTTGAAGGGCATCTAGGTTGTTTCCAGTTTTTGAATATTATGAATAAAGCCACACTGGAAAGATCAGGGATATAAGGTCCATACCTAAACATAATAATGGCAATGTATAATAAACCAATAGCCAACATCAAATTAAATAGAAACTTAAAGCAATTCCACTAAAATCAGGGACAAGACAAGGCTGTTCACTCTCTCCACATTTATTCAACATAGTACTTGAAGTTCTACCTATAACAATAAAGCAAATAATGGAGAACAAGGGGATACATATAGGAAAGGAAGAAATCAAAGTATCCCTATTTGCAGATGATATGATAACCAGACCCAGAAAGATACACATGACTGTATTCACTTATAAATGAATGTTTTCCATATAGTACAGGATAACTATCCTACAACCCACAGACCCAAAGGAACAGAAACCTAGCATAATTATCCTATGAGACATACCACCCAGCAGCAGATCAAAATAGATGCTGAGACACACTGTCAAACATTAGGTGTAGTTCTAGGAAACCTATATAAAAGAGGGAGGAGGACTAGAAAGACTCAGAGAGGACAAGGACAATGCATAAATATCAACAGAACCAACTAAACTAGGTTCCTAGAGGCTTACAGAGATGGAAACAGTAGCAAAAAAAAAAAAAAACAAACCCTTAGAATAGACCTAGACTTCCCTATACAAATATAGAGGATATGCAACATGGTCTTCATACAGATCTTCTAGCAAGTGTGGGGGAGGTCTCAGTCATGGACTTTGTAACTTGTTAGAGGGACACTTTACCCTAGCTGAACTGCCATGTCAGGCCCCAGAGCAAGAGGAAATTTCTTATCCCTCATGGGAAAAGCATACACGTTAAAAGTAAAACAAACAAACAAAAACCCAAAAAACCCACCACCACCACCAAAACAAAACAAATCAAAACAAAGCAAACAAACAAACAAACAAAAACCTAAAGAAAGGGATGGCAGTAAAATTCCAAGAAGCATACAGAATACCAAATAGATTAGGCCAGAAAAGAAATTCTTCTCTCCACACAATAATTGACACTCCAAATGTAGAGAACAAAGACAGAATATTAAAAGCTGTAAGAGAAAAAAGTCAAGTAACATACAATGGCAGACCCATCATAACTACACCTGACTTCTCCTAAGAAACTATAAAATCCAGAAGTGTCTGGGCAGATGTCCTAAGAGACCATAAGTGCCAGCCCAGACTACTTTACCCAGCAAAACTTTCTATCAACATAGACGGAGAAAACAAGATATTCCATGACAAAACCAAATTTAAGCAGTATCTATCCACAAATCCAGCTCTACAAAAGATCCTAGAAGGAAAATTGTAGCCTAGAGAAGATAACTACAACTAAGAAAACAAAGGAAACAAACAAACCAAAAAAACCCTGCTGCAGCTAAACCAAAAGAAACACAACCACCACCTACATCAAAATAACAGGCAATAACAACTTATGGTCACTAATATCCCTCAACATCAATGGATTCAACTGTCCAATAAAAAGACACAGGCTTACAGAATGGATTCATAAACAAGACCCATCATTTTACTGCATAAAAGAAATGCATCTCACTAACAAAAATAGATGCTACCTCAGAGTAAAGGGCTGGGAAAAAGTTTTCCCAGCAAATGGTCCCAGGAAGCAAAGTAGAGTAGCCATCCTAATATCAAATAAAATACACTTTCAACTGAAGTTAATAAAAAAATGATAGAGAAGGGCACTACAAACTCATTAAAGGAAAAATTCACCAAGATGATATCTCAATACTGAATATCTATGCCCCAAATACAAGGAAACCCATATTTGTAAAATAAACTCTTCTAAAGCTTAAACCACACATCGATTCCCACACATTAGTAGTTGGAGACTTCAACACCCCACTCACAACAATGGACAGGTCATGGAGACAGACACCAAACAGAGAAATAATGAGCCTAACAGAGGTCATGAACCAAATGGACCTAACAGATATCCAGAGAACGTTTCACCCAAGCATAAAAGAATACACCTTCTTCTCAGCACCACATGGAACCTTCTCCAAAATTGACTATATAGTTGGACACAAAGCAAGCCTCAATAGATACAATAAAATTGAAATAATCCCTTGTATTTTATCAGACCACCATGGAATAAACAACAGAAATAACAGAAATCCCACACATTCATGGAAACTGAACAACTCTCTACTCAATGACTACTGGATCGGGGAAGAAATAAAGAAGGAAATCAAAGACTTCTTAAACTTCAAAAACTTCCAACGACAATGAAGGTACAACATACCCAAACCTATGGGACACAATGAAAGCAGTGCTACAAGGGAAGTTCATAGCACCGAGTGCCTTTAAAAAGAAAATTGTGACAGCCCATCTTAGCAAATTAACAGCAGAACTGGAAGAACTGGAAAAAAAGAAGCAAACACTCCCAAGAGGAGCAGAAGGCAGGAAATCATCAAACTTGGGATGGAAATCGACAACTTAGAAACAAAAAGAACTATACAAAGAATCAATGAAAACAAGAGTTGGTTCTTAGCGAAAATCAACAAAATAGACAAACCCTTAGCCAAATTAACTAAAAGGCAGAGGGAAAATACCCAAATCAACAAAATCAGAAACAAAAAAGGATAAATAATAACAGACATTGAGGAAGTCCAAAGAATATTTAGGTCTTATTTTAAAAATCTATTCTCCACCAAAGTTGAAAACCTAAGTGAAATGGACAATTTTCTTGATAGATTCCACCTACCAAAGTCAAATCAAGCTCAGGTTAACAAATTAAACAGTCCTATAACCCCTAAGGAAATAGAAAGTCATTAAAAGTCTCCCAACCAAAAAAAGTCCACAGGCATTTGGTTTCAGCACAGAATTCTACCAGACTTTCAAGGAAAAGCTAATACCCATTCTCTTCAAACTCTTCCACAGAATAGAAACAGAAGCAGCACTGCCAAACTCATTCTATGACAACTAAAGGAAATCAAGGGGATACAAGTTGGGAAGGAAGAAGTTGAATTATCCCTATTTGCGGATGATATGATATTATACATATGTGACCTCAAAAATTCCACCAGTGAACTAATACAACTGATAAACACATTCAGAATAGTGGCTGGATAAAAGAATCAGAAGCCCTTCTTTATACAAAAGATAAATGGGCTGAGAAAGAAATTAGGGAAACAACACCTTTCACCATAGCCACAAACAATATAAAAGAGCTGAGGGTAACTCTAACCCAGCAAGTGAAAGTTCTGTATGACAAGAACTTCAAGTCCTAGGAGAAATTGAAGAGGACATCAGAAGATGGAAAGACCTCCCATGCTCAGGGATAGGTAAGATCAACATAATAAAAATGACCATCCTACCAAAAGCAATATACAGATTTAATGCAATTCCTATCAAAACACCAATGCAATTCTTTACATACATTGAAAGAATAATCCTTAACTTCATGTGGAATAACAAAAAACCCAGAATAGCTAAATAATCCTATACAAAAACAAACAAACAAAACAACAACAACAACAAAAAGTATCTGGAGGAATCACCACCCCTGATTTCAAGCTATACTACAGTGCAATAGTAATTAAAACAGCATGGCACTGGTATAGAAACAGACCAGGCGATCACTTGAATTGAATTGAAGACCCAGCAATAAACCAATGCCCCTATAATCACTTAATTTTTGACAAAGAAGCCAAAATTGTACAGTGGAAAAAGGACAGCATCTTCAACAAATGGTGCTGGTCTAACTGGATGTCAACATTTAAAATAATGTGAATTGACCTATACTTATCACGTTGCACAAAATTTAAGTCCAAGTGTATCAAAGACCTTAACATAAAATCTGACACACTAAAAGTAATAGAAGAGAAAGTGGGGAAAAGCCTAGAACTCATTGGCACAGGTGACAACCTCCTGAACACCAATAGCTCAGGCTCTAAGATCAAAAATCAACAAATGTGACCCCATGAAACTGACAAGTTTCTGAAGGCAAAGGACCCTGTCATTCAAGCAAAACAGCAACTTACAGAATGGGAAAAGATTTTTACCAACACACATCTAACAGAGGGCTAATATCCAAAATTTATAAAGAACTCAAGAAATTAAACAACAAGAAACAAAATAACCCAATTAAAAAAATGGAGTACAAAGCTAAAACAAGAATTCACAAAAGAGCAACCTGTAATGGTTGAGAGACATTTGAAGAAATGCTCAATGTCCTTAATCATCAGAAATGCACCTCAAGACAACTCTTAGATTACATCTCACACTTGTCAGAATGGCTAAGATTAAAAACTCAAATGACTGCACATGCTGGCAAGGTTTTGGAGAAAGGGGAACCCTCCTCTGTTGCTGGTGGGAGTGCAAACTTGTACAGCTACTATGAAAATCAGTCTGGCGATATGTTAGAAAATTTGGAATAGCTCTACCTTAAGACCAAGTCATACATCCAAATGATTCCTCACCAAACCACAAGGACATCTTATCTATGTTCTTATCAACCTTATTTGTAATAGCTAAAAACCGGGAAAACCCTGATGTCCCTCAACCGAAGAATGGATTTAAAAAATGTGGTACATTTATACAATGGAATACTACTCAACTATCAGAAACAACGAAATCATGCAATTTGCAGCCCAATGGATGGAACTAGAAAAGCTCATCCTGAGTGAGCTAACCTAGACTCAGAAAGATGCACATGGCATCTATTCACTTATAATTGGATTTTAGCCATGTAGTACAGGATAACTATCCTACAACCAACACAACAAAAGGAACACAAACATAGACCTTGTTACCTGCTAGAGGGACACTTTGCCCTCATAGAGTCGCCATATAGGCCACTAGGGCAAGAGGAAGCTCTTAACACTCATATGAATGTTGAACTGAGGGGGGCTGATACGTAGAGACAACCCACTCTGGAGGAGTAGGATAGTTGGAAGGGGGTGGGAGGATAGGAAAGGGAAGGGTGGAGAGAGGGGACTGTGATGGAGATGTAACTAGAAGTAGTAAATAAACAAAAACCAAACAAATAAACAAAAAAAACAGTCTAGTGTGAAGAGGAGAAAATATAGGAGATGTTAATTTGAGGATCGATATAGCCAAAAGTTATAACATACTTTAATGAAACTCATAAGTTTTTACAACTAACATATATAAAAATGAACTTTAAAAATAATTAAAACCTGGGAAATTAAGAATATATTGACGAGCTCATAAGTTAGCACAACAAAGTACAAAGACCATAAGTATTGAAATGAAAATAGTCAACAACATAGATTTCTAGGCTCTGCAAAATTAGCACACAAAAGCAAAATATACCTTTTCAGATGAACAGAAATTGAACATTTCATCAATATTCTTTTGGTCCTTTTATTTTATTTTAAAGATAAGGTGTTACTGTGTAGACTTGGCTAGCTTGGAACTGGCTATGTCAATTACTGTGCCTTCAAACTCATAGAGAGCTGCCTTCCTCTGCTTCCCAAGTGCTGAAATTAAAAGCATGTCCAGCCACACTTGCCTTTTCTTTTTTTTTTTTTGGTTTTTTTTAATAATTTATTTTTTATTTCTTCAAGTTACATCTCAATCACAATCCCCTTCCTATGCCCCCCTCCAGTCCCATCCAACCTCCTCCCCCTCAACCCCCCATCCTCTTCCCTTCTTTTTTTTTTAGTTTAAGGTGTTTCTTTTTCCCCCCAACAGCTCTCCCTTTCAGTTCAAAAAATGGTTCTTTTTCTTATAACTATAAATACAATACAAAACAACAGAAATAAATAGGCCACAATTATAAGAGTTATATGGCTTAGCATACATTCCCAATGTCCAGTCCATATGTATTTGGCACCTGACTTTAACATTCTACTATCTAACCATCTCCATGAGTTTAAAGTTCTATATCTAACTCAGCTTTCATACTAACTTGCCTCACACTTGCCTTTTCAATAGATGTTAAATTTTATAAGGAAGAAAAATTATCTAAGTTAGAACCTTAGATCTACATATGAGCATTAGATAAGAAGAGGTGGGCTATGGTGTAGTTCAATGGTAGTGTTTTTGATTAGGATGTAAAAGTCCTTGGATTTGACCTTTAACAGAACAATAAGAAGTTAGGAATAAGTGAAGGTAAAATTATCCTATAGTTTTCTTATTTCTAACTAATCTAGTAGATAACCAGTTTTTTACAATAATATCATTAGTGTCCTTTTTAATTATAGTGTATGGATAAATAAAATGACCAACAGAAACATAACAAGGGATAAGATAGAATAATTGGTTATATTCTGATATAAATTTATCTGTATAATCAAATAAATGGTATTATTTTTAGAGTTTATTAGAGTATATATAAATTAACAGCACTACCTTAGGACAACTTTCTATAAAGTTTTGAAGAAATATGCGGAAATTAAATAATTAAAACTTAGGAATACAAGAAAGAATTAAATGCAAAAGAAAAGAAGCAAAGATCACAGAGGGCAGAAAACAATTGAAAACATGGCAAATGATCAATGACAATAATTTGAATGTTGATAGGGGAAATCTCCTAAGGCCTTATCTCTAGATGAAGAGCTACAGTCGAATTACAATTGTAATTGGAAGAAAAGGAAGAATCAGTTTTCTTCAGAAATGAGAGGTTATCCAGTCTTAAGTGGTGAACTCTATATAATTCTACATACAAGCAACACTAAATAGTCCCAGTATGATGATATACGTGTTTGTGTGTGTATATGTAATTGATGTTACATAATGAATGTCATGAATTTGTGTGGGACACGGAAGGAGAGGGGAAGAATAGAAATTATGCAAATACAATATTCATACATGAGATTCTGAAAAAAAGAGAGAAGAGAAAGATGGAGAGAGAGAGAGAAAGAGAGAAAGAGAGAGAGAAATCAGTTGAGTGTGAGGCAGCAAAAAAGTCCCTAATCCACATTCCTCCATCATTCCTCTTTCCAGCTCCCTGCCTTGAGTTTCTGTCCTGACTTCCTTTGAGGATCAGTTGTGACCTGGAAGTGTAAGCCAGAAAAAAACAAGACCAAAAATTCTCCTTCATTTGTTTTTGGTTATAGTGTTTTATAATATCAGCAGAAAAGCAAAGTTAACCAAAGAAGGGCAACAAAACACACAAGGCAAAGATGAGCAGAACTAAATGGAGAACACTACAAATGTGTTGTTATAGTTGAAGATATTCTTCTTTCAGTATGATGGATCCAACTGGTGCAAAATCAGTAAAGATGTAGTAGAACTCAACAGCCTCATCCATATCAACTATAAGTAGTTAACGTTTATTGACTATTTCTTTTAAAAGCATACTATGTATTCCTCCCAAGTTGATGTGAAATAATCACCAAGATAGGTTACATTTTACATCAAAACTGTGCTTTAGCAAACACAGGAAAGTGGAATTCACACAAGCATGCTTTAAAAACACAATGGAATTAAAATAGAAATAAATAATTGAAAGATAGCATGGAATTCTTTTGGAGGTTGAACAACATACTCCTAAAACTAAACATTATATTATGTAGGAAGAGAAGAAATATATCTACATATACACACTCCTATTTTATTCTTTGAAAAGTAGAGTATGCATTTTTCTTGTTCTTTTCAAGAAACACTTTCTCCTACAGCAGAAATGTAAAAGTTACAATTTAAGTTTCCCTAGGTCTGGACAATAAAAATCACTATTTTCAATTTTCTGTAATTGTATGGAAATTTCTTGAGACTTAACTATTTTCAATTGACCTTATCTGATAGGACTTGGATAATTAGAAGAGTTCATATTACTAGGGAAACTAACTACCTTTATATTTACAATATTATATGCAAATTTATAAATTGGCCTAGTAAATCTACATTTAAAATGCTTATACTGTGTTGCTAGATAAATATGAGACATTATCTTTAATAGAGTAGAATGAAGTGTCTCTTTTGCTTTTGCTCATCTATAAAGGTGATAACAGTGAATCATGTACACACATACACCCTGCACTATATATATAGGGGTATATTTGCAATACCCCAAATCTGGGCACTTTAAAATATTGAATATCAAAATCAGACTATTTTAAAGTATGCTTAAGTAATAAAATTGCTTGTTATATTTGTTTTATAAAACATTCATTTGCATATATTCGTTGTATAAAGTTTCATAAAGATATTTTCATTCAAGTGTATCCTGTACTTTGATCATATTCACTTCCCTACTATCTTTATCTGTGGCTGGCTCCATCCTGCTATCTCACTTTCTTTTCTCAATTGCTCTTTTTTTCTGCTTTCATGTAATATATGCATATGTATATATACATATATATGAGACTCCTGAAATTTTGAACCTGCAACAGAAAATAAGCAAAACATTCTATGGTAGAGATACATGCAAAGACTTTCCAAAAAGGACTCCAGTAGCACCAGAAGTACTTGGAATGGTGTTGTAGAAAGTAAACGGTTTCCACACAGCAAAGAAAACAATCAGCAAAGTGAAGAGAAAGCTGTCAGAATGGGGAAAGTATGTGCCAAGTATACAACCAAAGGATGGTAAATATATAGAATCCACAAAGAACTTTAAAAAATTATACCAGAAAATAAATGGTTCAATCCATGAATGGACAGATAAATTGAACAGCGTTCTCAAAAAAGAAGAACAAAAAGGACATAAAATATGAAAATAGGTGGGTTCAAGTCAAAACTCTATTGAGATTCCATCTCACTCCAGTTAGAATGACTATCATTAATTAGAGTTACCATCCTCTTTATATTTAAAATGAAATAGAATCAAGCAAAAGAGCTTTTTCAATTATTTGCAGAATAGAGGGGAGCATATTACTTTGAATAGACACAGCTCCTGTTAAGATCAACTTCAAAGCTAAGAGTATTAATAACTTCAGTTCTTGCTAGTATAAACTATACAGCAGTTATGTCTGGCAAAGCTGCTCTCCTAGGCAACCCTTCTCTGAGTAGGGACTTTGGGATTAAGACATGTTCTTTCCCATGAATTAACTTTGGGAATCTTCCACTGGTTTGATGTATATAGCCAGGGGAAGAGAGCTTTGTAGGTGGAGATTGGATTTGATCCATGCTGATAGTATTGAAATATCATACCAAGTCTCATGATATGTACAACTAATACAGGCAACCACAAAATGCTAAGAGTGGGAGAAATAGTCTTCTCCAGGGAAGGGCACACAGATAAGTTTTACAACACCAATGATCAGTCCTGAAAAATACATACTAGTAGCATCATACAGACTGAGCAGGTTATATTTAGGAATATGTGTGTATGTATGAATATACATATGTATATATATATATATGTGAATACATATGTATGTATGCATATTTAAGAATATATGTATATATATATGTATATACACATGCAAATATGCTTTTAACAACACTGAATGGAAAACGAGGCCATCAATTTAAATAAAAGAGAGGAGGGATATGTGGGGGGGGGGTTAGAGGGAGGAAAAGAAAGAGAGAAATAATGTAACTACATTATAACCTCAAAAATACAAGGTATAATTAAAATAAAACCTTTCTCCCTAAAAATAAATACGAAAAAATTTAAACATATAAAGAAAACTTAGAAGAAATCATGGAATATTTTAACAGCATGGCATCTAACTGAAAGGATAAAACTTCGTCTACCATTCAGTGTACCAAATTGATCATATGACCTCATCTATATGCAAGAGTGCAAGAGTGATCAAGATTTAGCCTTTCTTTGTTCTAGTAAAAAGGGAAATGGCCTCATGAACACATAATTGTTATTTTATCATGGGAAAAATATATATCTGAAATCCTGGCTCCTTGGCTACATCTCTATTGTGCTTAATTGGCTGAAGAATTTTAAACCAGGGTTAGTCATGTTCTTTTTTTTTTTTAATTTATTTTTTATTTCTTCAAATTGCATCTCAATCTCAGTCCCCTCCCTAGTCACCCCTCCAGTCCCACCCTCCCACCATCTTCCCTCTCAACCCCCCCCATCCACTTCCTTTTTTAAGTTTAAGGTATATCTTTTCCTCCCAACA
>CAJQZJ010029680.1:8297-33209 GCA_907164525.1 Lophiomys imhausi | reverse complement strand
AAGAAAGTAGGAGTATCTGGTTAATTTCTGCCATTGAAACTACCATACAAAATACTTTATTTTTACACTTCTTTGTATAGCAATTATTATGTGTATTATGTGTGGGCACATGTGTGCATGGTGCATATATTTTGTATATATGTAGACATCAGAGGATTACTTGGAGGAGCCCATTTGTTCTCTCTTTCTGTCATGTAGGTTCTGGAAACTGTCCGCAAGTTGTCAGGCTTGGTTACAAGTGCCTTCACCCTCTGTGTCATCTCATCAGCTCAACATTATTAGACAAATGAGAACTAACTCTCTTTTCTCATGAGTTTAAAAACTAGAAGAAAAGTGTCTACAAATAAGGACAATTTATTTGCACCATTAAGACACTAGGATGAAGCCATCATGGACCAGAGGAAGTATAAAAAAACTGAGATAGAAGTCTGATGACACTGTTTAGAAACTCCAGATTAATCTATACTTGAATTATAAAGATTAGATGAGATAATGCATTCTGTTTTGATTACATATATTTGAACTTATTTTCTGCTGTTTACAGATAAACAAATTCAGTGATTAGAAAGATATAATCCAGTTGGGGGTTGGAATGCAGGAAACTGAATGGGTTTGTTTTGTCTACAAGTGAAGGACTGAAGAATGGCTCCTTCATGTTTGTAAGACTGTAATAAAAGTGAGAGAAACAAAATAGTATTATTCCATTACAAATGAAAATTATGTCATGTTCACATTTATATTTTCCTAAAGTTTTACTAGAACACAACTACTTACCCATTTATATATCAAATTTGTGTGGTCTTGTGCTAAAGTAGCTGACTTGATTAGTTTTGGCAGTATTTGTATGAAACATGAAACCTAAAATATTTATAATTGAGCCTTTTACAGAATAAGTTCATTGACCTCTGGTCTAACAGAAACAGTTGACTCCCAAAAGCCCTTTTTGTTTAACCTCCCTTTTGGTCTACTAAGAAGATGATAGGTGAACTCATTGAAATTTATGGCTCTATCTTAGACTAAGAATTCATGAAGTACAGGCAGGGACAGGTAGGGGTCACTTTCATCCACTCAGGGAATAACTCAGTGAGCAAGGAATTTATTCACTATCAGGTAGGACGAATTGTCCATGAGAATTTTGAATAAGTTATTAAATGTCACCAGGTAAAATGCTTTCTGACACAAGCCCTGGAAAACCTGTTTTACAATGCCAGGTGTAGACAATGCAAGTCAAAAGAGGGGCAAACATTTGTTCATTCCCTACAAAAAGTTCTAGGTTTTCTTCTTACATTTTGTTTGATTCAAGCACAAAGCAATCATCAAAGCTAAGTAATATTTGTGGAGGGAAAGCCATTCATAAGAGACCAGAAAAAGGAGCCAGTCCCCATTAAGAATTTTCATAAACATAGTCCAAGAATCTCAAACTACAAGCCTTGGGATGCTGAACCTGGAGTTATAGATCTCAGGCCCTACACCTGGTGACCCAAGACTTTGAGGAGGACAGAATGTCTGCCTTTAGTTGCATGATCCTAATTTGCATGATCCTTATTTGTATTAAAGAGTTTGCACAAATGAAAATTACAAGCATACAAATTCACCCTACACTCACAGTGCACATGAGCTAATCTGGAGTGTAATGCAAATTACATGCAGGAAATTATAAATAAACTGGCCTTAGTTATAAAAGCACTTTTCCCAAGTAGAGAATACCATACCCTATTGCTTACATTTCGGTGGCACAGTAGTTGTTATTAACTCTGTTGTCCTGTTGTTATGAATATGTTATAAATTGCAATAAACCCTCCTTTGTATTTGTTTCTCAGTAATAAGGAAATAGTGTCTGGTTGCTAAACTACTTTATTCCCCCATACAGGTTTTTCTTCTCATGTAAGAAAACAGGCTTCACCTTATTTTTCCTAGACAGTGAATGCAAATCAGAAGTGAGATTTGAACCTAGGTCTTCTAGGATCCCTAATGGATGGTCTTTCTGCTAGAATATAGGGTAGGAGAAACTGAAAGAGCAAGGCAAACACAACAATTGCAGGAAAATTGACAGATTTAGAATGTATAATATTAAACAAGGTCACCCAATATCAGGAAGAAAAATGTCATGCAGATCCTTGTCTACAATGTATATATGTAAACAAATGTGTGTATGGCTGCAGTGTAACATTTAATAAGGAGAACCAAAGAAAGTAATGGAATATCTCAATTTCAAATTATGTTCTTCATTGTTGAAAATTCCTGTATTCTCTCATTCTTTTTTTTTATAAATAAATTTATTTGTCGCTTCAGGTTACATCTCCATCATATTTTCCTCTTTCCCCCCTTCCCAGGCCTGCCTTCCCACCTTCTACCCCCTAACACTTCCATCCCACTCCTCTGGAGTGGGGTGTCCCTACATAACAGTCCCTCACCCCAATTCAGAAGTCATATGAGGGCCAAGAGCCTCCTCATACACTGGAGGCCTATAAGGCAGTACCACCAGTGAAAAGTGTCTCATTGTCAGGGAGAGAAAAACTAAAAAACAAACAAACAAACAAAAAGTCTATGTCCATGTTCCCTTTTGTTGGGTTAGTGTTAAGCATTCTAAATGTTAATTAATTGGTCTTCTTTGCTGTCTGTAGCTTATATTGACTCTAATTGGTTAAATAAAATGCTCAGGCCTGAGATTGTGCAAAGACAGAGAAAGGTGGGAATTCCTGAGATTAGAACAGGAAGCCTGAGCTTTAGACATAGAATTAATGCATTCCAGCCAGAAGCAGGAAAAAAGAAGGAATTCCAGCCAGGAGCAGGAGGAAGGAGGCACACACCATGGGTTAGAGAAAAGAACCTCATTCCACATGGCCAGGAACATCGGCAGAGCGTAGAGAATGGCAGTCCAAGGGGATGTATGTATATATGGGGTCATATTTGAGTAACAGAATTATGAACTAGCTTAGATGGGCTAGGATTGCACAACTCTGGCCAAGGCTTGTTAAAATCCATGCAGTCTCTGTGCGCTCATTTATAATGGCTGCTTAAAGATTAACAACCGCTGAACCAATTAAATATAATCTAAATACAGGTTAAATAGCTTAATTAGCTATTTTTTTTACATATGGCACCCAATGTGGGGCAAGTAGAATCCATGCTTACAGTGTGAGAAGGCCTTGGTGAAAGCTGGCTTCCTAGCCAAAGAGCGGGGAACTGAACGCAAATGCATTTCAAAAGTGCGGGTAACTTAACATAAGCTGTTGCCTTGCAGCAAAGGTGTAGAGCTTAGCTCTCCTTATGTACTAAAAAACTGGCAGGCTTCTAAATAGAATTTGAGAGTGGAATTAATAGCCTAGATTAAAAATGGAGGAATTCATAATGCCTCATTACTTTTGGATTCCAATTGAATTTGTTCCTCTTAGCATGCAAATGATTTTTACCCTAACAATCGTGGTTCTGTGTATCTTTTTTCAGAAAGTTCAGACTAGGATAGTCTTAAAGGAAAGAATATACAGATGGAATGCTAAATTGTCAACAATGATAAAGAAGGAAAGAGGGAGGCCTTTCCTGATAAGTAAGGCAAAATTGATGGCACCTGGAGCTCAGAGTTCCCTGGATATGAGGTGCTTCTCAGGGCTTTCAGGGAAGGGTCCACCAATGAAATACAGTCAAAACTAGGTTCCAAGGAATAATGAACAAAACTTTAGTTGCAGCATGGGATGGCATGGTTAGACATGCCAAGGCTTTTGGAATGTTGATTCTTTGCTTGATTTTTGTTTAGATGTCTTAGATTTTCCTATATTGGGAAGTAGAAAGGATATTTTTCTGGTATGGCACTGCTAAAACATAAGAGATTTTTGAAGATTTTGGGCATATTTCAAATTGTCACTACAGTTCAAAGTTGCTCTCAAGGTTACAGAGTTACTAAAATCTGGGATTTAAGTGAAAGATTTGAGCAGGGTTGTACTGACACACACTTTTAATCTCATCACACTAGAGGAAGAAACAGGCAGATCTCTGGTTTCTAGAGTAGCTGAGTTTAAACAATGAAGGCAGGGTGGGGAACCCTGCTGAGAAGATAAGACTGCTTACTAAAGACAGTCTAGAATTCAAAATGACACATTTTTCCCTTGATGTTAAGTTTAATAATGTCCTTACTGATCTAATGGATAAATACACATAATCTTAAATGTACATAAAGAGAAAAGGGTCACAAGCCAGTCTCCTTAGTTGTGGGGAATCTCACTAGAGAATTGGTTTCAAGAGGCATTTTGCCCTGAAGGAGATATGTTAATCTCTCAGCGTGAAGGTGCACACCTTTAATCCCAGAATTTTGCAGGCAGAAGCAGGCTAATCTCTGTTAGTTCAAGGCTAGCCTGGTGCAAATTGAGTCTAGGACAAGGATACACAGAGAAATCCTGTCTCAGGAAAAAAAAGGAGAGAAAGAGAGAAAGATATATTTTGTTAACCAATGTAAGGACCCAGAGTTAGACTAGGGAAGAATATGCAAACTGCATGCCTCCCAAGGCCAACAATTAAAAAAAGCTAACATAAGTTAGCATATCATTCTATTTTACACCAATCTCCTTAAGAATGGAACTTCCATGGGAGAATTGGAACTCAAACTAATACAACATGGTTTAATTGATGTTATTGTTTAATAAGGGTAATACAATTATTTAAGTTCATACCTTGATTTTAAAACTTGGGAGACAAGGAAAAAGCAGGTTCCTTGCGTGTTCGAGGCCAATCTAAATCTACAGAGCTCTACAGAGCAAATCGAGACAGCCCAAGCTACAAAGAGAAACCCTGTGCCAATAAGGATATATATATCCACATAGAAATTAAATCTCCAAAGAAAGGAGAAAAGCAAAGAAGAAATATATAAATGCATACCTTTATTCCCAAAACATTGGAGACAAAGACAGAGACAGATTGGTTCCTTTTGAGTTGGAGGCCAACCTAATCTACAAAAAGCCAGAATAACACAGAATAAACCTGTTTTAATCAATTAATAAATTTATGTCAACTGTAGAGGAGAATATAAACTCCATACAATCTTATGCTGTATTTTCTAATTTAAAATAGATTATATATAGTATATATATGAACTACTAGTACATGCCATGTTTTTATATGGCATGAATTGAGACTTACAAATGTCTTTCTTCGGTTCAAAGAACAGAAAATATTCCTTAATTGATTTGTGCATCCTGCACATCCAAGGAATTTTGGTAATTGCAGAATTATATGTTACTCGTGAGAAATTATATATTTTCAGAACTGGACCAGAGTCCAAAGAAGACAAAACAAGTAACCCAGATGATCCAGCCACATAGACTACTTCAATAGCTGTTTCCTCAAATATCTGCATCCAGAACAACTTCAAACAGCTTGCTGAGATGGACTAGCCTCAAAGACTGTTCCAGATAAGACAGCAATAAAGCCCTGAACTTTCCTACCCAAAGTCCAGACTACAAACTGCTCAGGACATTCAAATTGTTGAGCATATAGAGATTGGACAACCAATGTTACTATTAAATTGATTAATCATTTTTCCATTTTATTTGGGCCCCCAAACAGGTTTTCTGCATCCCAATTCAGCAGGAAGCAGTTTTAAGAGAGTGACACCCCATTCCCATAATGTGGGGTGGATGATTCTTTGGTCATTTGATGTATTATAGATGTTGTTTGTGGGGAATGGTTGCAAATTGTTAAATGGTCTTGTTAGGCAAGATGTAGGAGATTAGATTCAAGGAATTTTGTATTTTCCCTCTCTGGCCATAAGCGACTTTTATTAATCAATCAAGAGAATGCCTCAGAAAGGGTGGTAACCAGATCTCAGCATTGAATTCAATGCATCAGAAACAACATTAGACCTTCCCTCAACATCTTGAAAATTATATGCATATAATATAGAAATTATGAGATATAAGAATAGATTATTAAATCTGTTATAAAACTCAAAACTATTGTTATTCTTTAAATAAGGTTATCTTTCAATACATTGGTATATAATTTTGTATATTGATACAAAAATAAGATTAAATTTTGATTCATTAGTATAGAATATTATATTTGACACATAATACGTATATTTCAACTCTCATATAATGTATTGTGCCTATCAAACTCATTTAAAAGTATAGGTTTACTTCCAGTCCTTTTATGGGTTGCTATTGCAATCTATTTACGAGTCTGAATAATACAAGTTGACTGGCCAGTCAAGCTTCTGGTCATGTCAAATACTAGTCTTAATTTATCACAAAATAGGCTTAATAGGTTAAACAGATAGTAAATGGCTAAAATATACAGTTTGCTTGTTCAAAGATAGATAGATGATAGATAGATTTATAAATAAAATAGTAGGTGTCTTCAAAACCCTCAGAGGCATACAGAAAATGGCATTTAAAGATATTTTTGTTATTTTAAAAATTCTTTGACATGAGACTGTCAGCTCCTGACAGTTGCCATTTGACTTGGAAGGAGACAATGAGCATCAAGAAATCGCACATCAGGAGATAATTCCTACTGGGCAAAAATGCCCCTGCTCTCTCAACAGAATATATACAGTCCAAAGATGGACCAGAGCTCAATGCAGGTAAATTGATGGCCTGTTTCTGCAAAGACAGAACGGGCAAATCTTATTTCCTGCTCCACAACTAAGTCTGTGAGACATGCTTGGTCAGAAGGCTGAAGATGATGCTCCAATGTTATGGAAGCTGGGCACTGTCTAGGCAGCCAGATGTCTGTCATTTCATTGTTTTGGAAGTTGCTTGCTCTGCACTTCCTATCTATTAGGATATATTTATCCTTCTCAGGTTTCTGATGTGATTGAAGACTACATAGTTATAACATCACAGTAAATATTAAATCATCTAGGAATTAAAAAGATGTTTTAAGGTTAGGATGGTTTAGTTAATAATGTAAGTTAGGATGGAAGTTGAATTAGGTATAGATCCTTAAACTCATCAAGAGAGATATGTAATAGAATATGTCCTAGTTAACTAGTCAAATACATATGGACTGGATGTTGAGAATGTATGTCACACCTTTTAGTTTTCAAAATTGTTTTTATTGTATTTATTTTTATTGTTACTGTATTGTGTTTATTGTTATTAAGAAAAGGAGCCTTTTGCTAGACTTAAAGGGGGAGATATTGAGGGAAGGTCTAATATTGTTTGTAATACATTGAATTCAATGCTGAGATCTGGTTCCAGCCCCTTCTGAGGCATTCTCTTGATGTGTTAATAAAAGTCGCTTATGGCCAGAGGAGGAAAAATACAAAAGTCTTTGAATCTAATCCCCTGTATCTTGCTTAACAAGACCATTTAACAATTTGTAACCATTCCCCACAAACAACATCTATTATACATCAAATGACCAAAGAATCTCCACCCCACATTTTGGGAATGGGGTGTCACTCTCTTAAAACTGCTTCCTGCTGAATTGGGATGCAGAAAACCTGTTTGGGGGCCCAGATAAAACGGAAAAAAATGGTTAATCAATTTAATAGTAACATTGGTTGTCCACTCTCTATATGCTCAACAATTTGAATTTTGGAAGTTGCAGTCCTAAGCAGTTTGTAGTCTGGACTTTGGGTAGGAAAGTTCAGGACTTTATTGCTGTCTTATCTGGAACAGTCTTTGAGGCTAGGTCATCTCAGCAAGCTGTTTGAAGTACTTTTGGATGCAGATTTTTGAGGAAACAGCTATTAAGGCAGTCTATGTGTCTATTTTCTTTTTTCTATCCTTCTTTTCTCTCTTATATAGGGGGAAAAGACTTGAAAAGAAAAAAGGGGGATATATGTACATAATATAGAAATGATAAGATATAAGAATAGATTATTGAATCTGTTATAAAACTCAAAACTATTGTTATTCTTTAAATAAGGTTATCTTTCAATACATTGGTATAAAATTTTGTATATTGATAAAAATAAGGTTAATTTTTGATTCATTAGTATAGAATTTTATATTTGACACATAATATGTATATTTCAACTCTTATATAATATATTGTGCCTATACAACTCATTTAAAATATAGGTTTACTTCCAATCCTTTTATGGGTTGCTATTTCAATCTATTTATGAGTCTGAATAATGCAAGTTGACTGGCCAGTCAAGCTTCTGGTCATGTCAAATACTAGTCTTAATTTATCACAAAATAGACTTAATAGGCTAAAAAGATAGTAAATGGTTAATATATACAGTTTGCTTGTTCAAAGTTAGATAGATAGATGATGGACAGATTTATAAATAAAATAGTAGGTGTCTTCAAAACCCTCAGAGGCATACAGAAAATGGCATTTAAAGATGTTTTTTTTTTTATTTTAAGAATTGTTTAACTTAAGACAGTCAGTTCTTGACAGCTTACATTTGACTTGGAAGAAGAGAATGAGCATCAAAAAGAAATCTCCCATCAGGAGATAATTCCTATTGGCAAACATGCCCCTGCTCTCTCAACAGACTATATATAGTCCAAAGATGGACCAGAGCTTAAATTCAGGTATGTCGATGTCCTGATTCTGCAGAGACAGAATGGGGAAATCCTTATTTCATGCTGCACAATTTAGTCTGTGAAAAATGCTTGGCCAGAAGGCTGAAGATGATGGATGCTCCAATGGTATGGAGAGATATTTGGGACTGTCTAGGCAACAAACTGTCGTATTTCTTTTTGGAAGCTGCTCTCCTATACTTCCTACTCACTCAAATAATAACTTTATCCCTTCTTATGTCTTTGATGGGGTTTAAGGCATATTAGTTATAAAATTTCAATTGAACTTGAGTTGTTTAGGATTTAAAAGGATATTTTCAAGTGTAAATAAAATCTTTAGGTTCATAAATATAGGATATGTTAGAAATTATTTAGGTTCAGAATTTTAGACACACCAAGATGATTGTTTTTCTTCTTCAAGATTGACTGATACAAATAGGCTAAACTTTATGCACATAACTTTTTTATATGGTTTTCTTGATTGTTTCATATTTGTTCTTATTGTTTTTACTATATGAGTTAAAAAATTTAGCCTTTTCTTTTTAGACAAAAGGAGAGAATTGTTGGGGTAGTGTTAAGCATTCTAAATGTTAATTAATTAGTATTGTTTGCTGTCTATTACTTATATTGACTCTGATTGGTTAAATAAAATGCCGAGGCCTGAGATTGTGCAAAGACAGAGAAAGGTGGGAATTCCTGAGATTAGAACAGGAAGCCTGAGCTTTAGACATAGGATTAATGCATTCTAGCCAGCAGCAGGAAGAAGGAATTCCAGCCAGAAGCAGCAGGAAGGAGGCACACACCATGGGTTAGAGAAAAGAACCTCATTCCACATGGCCAGGAACATCAGCAGAGCATGGAGAATGGCAGTCCAAGGGGATGTATGTATATATGGGGTCATATTTGAGTAACAGAATTATGAATTTGCTTAGATGGGCTAGGATTGCACAGCTCTGGCCAAGGCTTGTTAAAATCCATGCGATCTCTGTGTGCTCATTCATAATGGCTGCTTAAAGATTAACAACCGCCAAAACAATTAAATATAATCTAAATACAGGTTAAATAGCTTAATTACCTATATATTTTTACAGCCTTTGGTGTGTTGGTTGTAGTATAGATATCCTGTACTATATAGCTAAAATCTGACTATAAGTGAATAGATGCCATGTGCATCCTTCTGAGTCTGGGTTAGCTCACTCAGGATGAGCTTTTCTAGTTCCATCCATTTGGCTGCAAATTGCATAGTTTCATTGTTTCTGATAGCTGAGTAATATTCTATTGTGTAGATGTATCACAGTTTATTAATCCATTCCTCAGTTGAGGGACATCTGGGTTGTTTCCAGTTTCTAGCTATTACTAATAAGGCTGCTATCAATATAGATGAGGAAACTTTCTTATGATTCAGTGAGGAGTCATTTGGGTGTATACCCAGAAGTGGTATGGCTGGGTCCTGAGGCAAAGCTATTCCAGGTTTTCTAAGATATCGCCATACTGACCTCCATAGTGGTTACACAAGCCTGCACTCCCACCAGCAATGGAGGAGGGTTCCCTTTTCTCCACACCCATGCCAGCATGTGCTGTCATTTGAGATTTTGATCTTAGTCATTCTGACAGGTGTCAGATGGAATCTCAAAATCGTCTTGAGTTGCATTTCTCTGATGATTAAGGATGTTGAGCATTTCTTCAAGTGTCTCTCAGCCATTAGGGATTCCTCCTTTGTGAATTCTCTATTTAGCTCTGTTCCCCATTTTTTGATTGGACTATTTGGTTTCTTGGCATTTAATTTCTTGAGTTTGTTGTCGATTGTGGATATTAGCCCTCTGTCAGATGTAGGGTTGTTGAAATTTTTTTCCCAGTCTGTAGGCTGCTGTTTAGAAGATGGAAAGATCTCCCATGATCATGGATAGGTAGGATCAACATAATAAAAATGGCCATCCTGCCAAAAGCAATATATAAATTCAATGCAATTCCTATCAAAATACCAACACAATTCTTTATAGACCTGGAAAAAGCTATTCTCAATTTTATATGGAACAACAAAAAACCCAGAATAGCTCAATCAATCCTGTACAATTAAAAAACATCTGGAGGTATCACCATCCCAGATGTCAAGCTGTACTACAGAGCAATTGTAGTAAAAACATCATGTACTGGTATAGAAACAGACCAGTAGATCAATGGAATTGAATTGAAGACCCAGAAAGGGACCCACACACCTATGGCCACCTAATTTTTGACAAAGAAGCCAAAACTGCACAATGGAAAAGGACAGCATCTTCAACAAATGGTGCAGTTCCAACTGGATGTCCACTTGTAAAAGAATGAAATTAGACCCATACTTATCACGTTGTACAAAATTTAAGTTCAAGTGGATCAAAGACCTTAACATAAGGCTGTTCACACTAAATCTACTAGAAGAAAAAGTGGGAAATACCCTCGATCTCATTGGCACAGGTGACAACTTCCTGAACAGAATACCAACAGCTCAGGACCTAAGACCAACAATCAATAAATGGGATCTCTCTTTCTTTGTATGTTCTATTATATTAGTTATTTTTCTGTTGCTGTGACAAAACATCATGACCAAAAGCAACTTAAGGAACAGTTTGTTTTTGCTTATTATTCCAGAAGGGTAAGAGTCCATCATGGCTGGGAGGCATAACAGCAAACTGCAGCCATTGCAGAATGGCCAGGATGCTAAGAGATCACATGTTTAAGTGTGTGCACAAACCAGAAATAGCAAACTAGAAGTGAGGCCAGGCTTGGAACTCTCAAATTCAACTCCCTAGTAAAATATTTCCTCAGGAAAAGCTGTACCTCACCAAATAACACCTCCAACTAGGGCATTTATTATTCAAGCCACTGCAACTACTAAGCTTAGTTTCTCATTTTTTTTCACTTTTTCTGTAATGAATATTTTATTTTATTTTATTATAAGTACTTTATTTTTTTTTCAAGTTACATCTCAGTCGCAAACCCTTCCCTATTCCCCCTTCCTGTCCCACCCTTCCACCCTATTTCCCCCCAACAGCTTCTATTTTCATTCCAACAAATGGTTCTTTCTCTTATAACAGTAAATTCTATACAAAACAGCAGAATTAAATATGCCACATTTATGAGAGTTAATGGCCCAGTATACCTTCCCAATGTCCAGTTCATACATATTTGGCCCCTGATTTTAACGTTCTACCTTCTAACCATCTCCATGAGTTTAAAGTTCTATAACTGACTTAGTTTTCATAATAACTTGCATCAATATTATAACCATCTTCTTAGATCTAGAACGCTCTCTTGATTCCTAAACAACTCAAAATTTAGCTATGAGACTCAAGCTGTCTATTCTTCAACCACCTCAGAGAGCTGAGAAGGATAAATATATCTAATTATAAAGGAAGTGCAGGGCCTGCAGCTTCCAATACTAAGAAATGACAAACCAGTGACTACCTGCACAGTTCCCATTTTCTCTCCATACATTCCAGCATCAGTCTTCAGCGTTTTGGTCCTGTTTCTCTGACAGACATTTATTGTAGAGCAGGGATTGTGAAGGACTAACCTACCCTGTCTTGATTTAAGATAACATCTTGATTTAAGATAACATCTTTGAATGCCATATTCTGCAGATCTCTTGGGGTTTTTGAAGATGCCCTATCTATCTCTTGTATTTAGATAAGCAAATGTTGCTTGTCTCTTAACAACTTGATTACTGAGTAGCTTAGAGAATATCTGTGATAGACTGTTTAGTAGCTAACAAGGTGACATGCATGCATGACTAGGAGTTTGTTTTTCTTAACTATCCTAAACAGTTTAAGATGGTTGGTATCAAGAGGCCAGAGCTTCACATTTCATTTTTAAGTATCTCTAGGTACGATACCATTAGGAAGCGTTACCTTAAATTTTGTATCAATATACAAAGTTCTATTCAAATGTGGTTAAATATACCCTTAATTTTGTATCAATATACAAAGATCAATGCCTATGCGGCCCAATACAATCTTAATATTGCGTCCATATACAAGGGTCAATACCATTGTGGCCAACTATAATCTTAATTTTGTATCAATATGCAAATATCAATACCGACGTAGACCAATACAATCTTATTTTTGCACAATAAACAATGGTCAATACCACTTTAGCCAAATACACTATTAATTTTGTATCAATATACAAAGGTAAAAGGGCATATTCAATAATGTGACCTTTCTTCTTGATCCTTCCTGTGCTGTCTATGTCTCAATTTTTCTCAAGTCCATGCATTCCTACATAGCATATAAAGAAGGATACAGAAAAGGGAAAGAAGGAATACCCTGGGTCTAACCTCCAAAACCCATTAAACAGGACCATTTAACAACTTGTAATCTCTTCCCCTAAATAACAGAGTTTTCAGTTGTCCTTCAAATAACCGAAAAAAGGGGGGGCGGAGAAACACCCTCCCCACCCTCTGGGTATGGGACGTCACTCTCTTAAAATGACTTCCTGCTGATTTGGGTCGTAGTAAACCTGTTTGGGGCCCAAACCAAAATTGAAAAATAGTTAAAAATGTTAATACAATCCTTTTATGTTCAGTCCTTCTGTTCTCAGCTGTTTAGATGCCCTAAGGAGTTTGTAGGCAGAAGCTGATCTTCCAGGCTTTACTGAGGTTCTGGCTGGGACATTGGGTAGAGCTGAACGGTCTTAGTGATATTGAGTTGTTGTGGTTGTAGGCTTTTGATGGAGACATCTATTGAGGGAGTCTGTCAGGCTGAATCATCTGAGTCTTCTTTTGGTGTCTGATTCTGATTTCTGCTGAGGTTTCCGTTGTCCAGTTGTCCCTGGGTTCCTTGAATGGATGCTTTGATTCTCCTGGAAAGATAAGAACTGAGCCCCGCCCTAATCCTCACTCAGGGACAATGGCCCTCTTTTTTTTTGGGGGGGTAGGTAATATTTTTCCTGAAGCAAATTTGGTTTTTGACAATATATAAAGTGTTATCTTTTAATCTGGTTTAAAGAAGAAATTATTTTGTTATTTTGGAGCTAAACCAGCTTTAGTATATATATTTTGAGGTCTCGAAGGACATTTTGTTTGTGTTGTGTGGGACTTTTGTAAGTAGCTTTTAAACTTAGGTCCTTCCAAATCCTATGTGTGTGTCTCCGCATTCTAATTATTGGGATCCGAGACCTGTGGTTCCCATCTGAAGGAATTAAAGATGTGTTCCACCATTCCTGGAAGTTTTTCTTTATTTAGAGTTTGTTTTGTATCAGGCTGACCTTGAGCTCTGAGATCTGCTGGTTTCTGTCTCTAGTGTGTTGGGGTTAAGGGTGTACTCTTCTTGAATGATGGGATTAAGGGTGTGTACCCTCACCACCCTTTTCCGTGTAACTCTACAATTTATAAGTCCACTAACTCTATGGTGCTCCTCCTGTCTCTGCTGAAGTTAAAGACATGGGTTAACACCACATTTCTCCTGTATTTTACATTAGCTCTACGTTTTTTCGACACTTGGAGGTTCATAAAACCAGGTTGAACGGCTGTGTCCTTTATTTTATTTACAGTGTTTTAACGTTGTTACCTGCTTTTTTTTTAAATTAGTAAATTTATTTGTTTGTTGCTACAGGTTACATCCTTGACATATTGTCTTCTTTTTCTGCTTCCCAGCCCCAACCTCCCATGCTCTACTCCCTGACCCTTCCATCTTGATCCTCTGGGGTGGAGTGTCCCTGCATACCAGTCTCTCACCACAGATCAGGAGTCATATGAAGGCTGAGGGCCTCTTCATACACCGGGGGCCTATGAGGCAGTACTGCCACTGAAAGGTGTCTCCTTGCTACGGTGGGGGGGGGAACTAAAAAAAAAAACAACAGACACACAAACCCAAAAAACAAAGAATAACAACAAAAAAAAGAGAGGAAAAAGAAAGAGAAAAAAAGAGGGAAAGGAAAAAGAAATGAAAAGAAAAAAGAAATTTATGTCCATGTTCCTTTTGGTGTGTTGGTTGTAGTACAGATAACCTGTACGATATAGCTAAAATCCTACTATAAGTGAATAGATGCCATGTGCATCCTTCTGAGTCTGGGTTAGCTCACTCAGGATGAGCTTCTCTAGATCTATCCATTTGGTTGCAAATTGCATAATTTCATTGTTTCTTATAGCTGAGTAATATTCCATTGTATAGATGTACCACAATTTTTTAATCCATACTTCAGTTGAGGGATATCTGGGTTGTTTCCAGTTTCTAGCTATTACAAATAAGGTTGCTATGAACATAGCTGAAGAGACTTCACTATGTCTCCGTGAGGTGTCCTTTGGGTGTATACCCAGAAGTGGTATGGCTGGGTCCTGAGGCAAAGTAATTCCACGGTTTCTAAGATATCTCCAGACAGACTTCCATAGTGGTTGCACAAGTCTGCACTCCCACCAGCAATGGAAGAGGGTTCCCCTTTCTCCACTCCCTCACCAGCATGTGCCTGTAATAATAAAAAAATAAATAAATAAAAATAAATTTGAGCTCTTTATCTTAGCCATTCTGACAGGTGTGAGATGGAATCTCAGGGCCGTCTTGAGTTGCATTTCTCTGATGATTAAGGATGTTGAACATTTCTTCAGGTAACTCTCGGCCATTAGGGATTCCTCCTTGGTGAATTCTCTATTTAGCTCCATCTCCCATTTTTTTGATTGGATTATTTGGTTTCTTGGCATTTGGTTTCTTGAGTTCTTTGTAGATTTTAGATAATAGCCCTCTATCAGATGTGGGGTTGGTGAAGATATTCTCCCAGTCTGTAGGCTGCTGTTTTGTTCGAATGACAGTGTCTTTTGCCTTACAAAAGCTTTTCAGTTTCATGAGGTCTCATTTATTGATTGTTGATCTCAGGTCCTGAGCTGTTGGTGTTCTGTTCAGGAAGTTGTCACCTGTGCCAATGAGTTCGAGGGTTTCTCCTACTTTTTCTTATTTATCTTTAGTGTGGCCGGCCTTATGTTAAGGTCTTTGATCCACTTGGAATTAAGTTTTGTACAAGGTGATAGGAATGGGTCTAATTTCATTTTTTTACAAGTGGACATCCAGTTGGACCAGCACCATTTGTTGAAGATGCTGTCCTTCTTCCATTGTGCGGTTTTGGCTTCTTTGTCAAAGATTAGTTGGCCATAGGTGTGTGGGACCATGTTTGGGTCTTCAATTCGATTCCATTGATCCACTGGTCTGTTTCTATACCAGTACCATGCTGTTTTTATTATTATTGCTCTGTAGTACTGCTTGAAATCTGGGATGGTGATACCTCCAGATGCTTTTTTATTGTACAGGATTGATTTAGCTATTCTGGGCTTTTTGTTGTTCCATATGAAGTTGAGTATAGCTTTTTCCAAGTCTATAAAGAATTGTGTTGGTATTTTGATAGGAATTGCATTGAATCTATATATTGCTTTTGGTAGAATAGCCATTTTTATTATGTTGATCCTACCTATCCATGAACATGGGAGATCTTTCCATCTTCTAAAAGCCTCTTCCATTTCTTTCTTCAGGGGCTTGAAGTTCTTGTTGTATAGGTCCTTTACTTGCTTGGTTAGAGTTACCCCTAGGTATTTTATATTGTTTGTGGCTCTTGTGAAGGGGGTTGTTTCCCTTATTTCTTTTTCAGTGTGCTTATTTGTTGTATAAAGAAGGGCTTCTGATTTTTTTGAGTTAATTTTGTATCCAGCCACCTTGCTGAAGTTGTTTATCAGCTGTAGGAGTTCTTTGGTGGAGTTTTTGGGGTCGCTTATGTATACTAACATATCATCTGCGAATAGGGATAATTTGACTTCTTCATTTCCACTGTTTATCCTTTTGATTTCCTTTAGTTGTCTTATTGCTCTAGCAAGAACTTCTAGTACTATTATTGAAGAGATATGGGGAAAGTGGACATCCTTGTCTTGTCCCTGAGTTTAGAGGAAATCCTTCAAGCTTCTCTCCATTTCATTTGATGTTGGCTACTGGCTTGCTGTATATTGCCTTTATTATTTCTAGGTATGGTCCTTGTATGCCCGTTCTCACCAGGACATTTAGCATGAAGGTGTGTTGGATTTTGTCAAATGCTTTTTCTGCACCTAGCGAGATTATCATGTGGTTTTTTTTCTTTCATCTTGTTTATATGGTGAATTACATTGATAGACTTTAATACATTGAACCATCACTGCATTCCTGGGAAGAAGCCTTCTTGATCATGATATATGATACATTTGATGTGTTCTTGAATTCGGTTTGCTAGTATTTTATTAATTATCTTTTCATCTATGTTTGAGAGAGATTGGTCTGAAGTTCTCTTTCTTTGTTGGGTGTTTGTGTGGTTTAGGAATCAGAATGACAGTGGCCTCATAGGATGAGTTTGGCAGTGTTCTTTCTGTTTCTATGTGGTGGAAGAATTTGAAAAGTAATGTTGTTAGCTCCTCTTTGAAAGTCCGGTAGAATTCCGTGCTAAAGCCATCTGGCCCTGGGCTTTTTTTGGTTGGGAGATTATTAATGACTGTTTCTATTTCCTTAGGGGTTATTGGGCTGTTTAAGCTGTTAATCTGATTTTGATTTAGTTTTGGTAGGTGGAATTTAACAAGGAAATTGTCCATTTCGCTTAGGTTTTCAAATTTGGTGGAGTATAGGTTTTTAAAGTAGGACCCGAATATTTTCTGGATCTCCTCGATGTCTGTTGTTATTTCTCCCTTTTTTATTTCTGATTTTGTTGATTTGGGTTCTTTCTCTTTGCCTTTTAGTTAATTTGGCTAGGGGTCTGTCTATTTTGTTGATTTTCTCGAAGAACCAACTCTTGGTTTCATTGATTCTTTGTACAGTTCTTTTTGATTCTAAGTTGTTGATTTCAGCCCTAAGGTTGATGATTTCCTGCCTTCTGCTCCTCTTGGGCGTGTTTGCTTCTTTTTTTCCAATTCACCCAGCTTAGATGTTAATTCACTAATATGAGCTGTCACAATTTTCTTTTTGAATGCACTTAGTGCTATGAACTTTCCTTGTAACACAGCTATTATTGTATCCCATAGGTGTGGGTATGTTGTGTCTTCGTTGTCGTTGGATTTTAAGAAGTCTTTGATTTCCTTCTTTATTTCTTCCCTGACCCAGTGGTCATCCAGTAAGGAGCTGTTCAATTTCCATGTGTGTGTATGCTTTCTGTTGATTCTTTTGCTGTTGGAGACCAGCTTTTTTCCGTGGTGGTCTGATAAGATACAAGGGGTTATTTCAATTTTCTTGTATCTGTTGAGGCTGTCTTTGTGTCCAACTATATGGTCGATTATGGAGAAGGTTCCGTGGGGTGCTGAGAAAAACGTGTATTCCTTTGTGTTTGGGTGAAACGTTCTGTAGATGTCTGTTAGGTCCATTTGTTTCATGATCTCTGTTAGACTCAATATTTCTCTGTTTGTCTTCTGTCTTGATGATCTGTCCATTGCTGTGAGTGGGGTGTTGAAGTCTCCCACTACTAACGTGTTGTGATCGATGTGCGATTTAAGTTTTAGAAGTGTTTCTTTTACAAAAGTAGGTGCCTTTGTATTTGGGGCATAGATGTTCAGTATTGAGATTTCCTCTTGATGAATATTCCCTTTAATGAGTATATAGTGCCCATCTTTGTCTTTCTTCATTAACTTCCTTTGGAAGTCTGTTTTGTTTGATATTAGGATGGCTACTCCAGCTTGCTTTCTGGGTCCATTTGCTTGGAAAACCTTTTCCCAGCCCTTTACTCTGAGGTAGTGTCTATCTCTGGTAGTGAAATGTGTTTCTTGTATGCAGCAAAGGGACAGGTCTTGCTTGTGGATCCACTCTGTAAATCTGTGTCTTTTTATTGGGGAGTTGAGACCATTGATGTTGATGGATATTAGTGACCTGGGTTTGTTGTTTCCCATTAGTTTGGTATAGGTAATGGTCCTGTGCCTCTTTTGGTTTAGCTGCTGAGGGGTTTTCTATTCCCTTTGTTTTCTTGGGTGAAGTTTTCTTCTCTGGGATGGAATTTTCCTTCTAGGATTTTCAGTAGGGCTGGGTTTGTGGGGAGATATTGTTTAAATTTGATTTTGTCATGGAATATCTTGTTTTCTGCATCTATGCTGATAGAGAGTTTTGCTGGGTAAAGTAGTCTGGCTGGGCACCTATGATCTCTCAGGACTTGTAGGATATCTGTCCAGGCCCTTCTAGCTTTTAAAGTTTTGAGGAAAAATCAGGTGTAATTCTGATGGGTCTGCTATTGTATGTGACTTGGCCTTTTTCTCTTACAGCTTTTATTATCCTTTCTTTGTTCTGTACATTTGGTGTTTCAATTATTATGTGGTGAGAGGACTTTCTTTTCTGATCTAATCTGTTCGGTGTTCTGTAATCCTCTTGGATTTTTATTGGCATCTCTTTTTTCAAGTTTGGGAAGTTTTCTTCTATGACTTTGTTGAAGATATTTCCTGGACCTTGGAGTCGGGAGTCTTCTCATTCCTCTATGCCTATGATTCTTAGATTCCATCTTTTCATTGAGTCCTTGATTTCTTGGATGTTGTGGGTGAGAGACTTTTTAGCCTTCTCATTTTCTTTGGATGTTGTACTGATTTCTTCCATCGAATCTTCCATGCCTGAGATCCTGTCTTCCATCTCTTGCATCCTATTTTTGATACTCACATTCGTTGTTCCTGTTCTCATCCCTTGATTCTCCACTTCCTCTTTTAACTCTGACTGTGTTTTCTTTATTGTTTCTATTTCTATTTTCATGTCTTGTATGGTATTGTTCGTTTTGTACATTTCCTTCTCCAGCTTACTTGTTTTTGTCTGAAAATCTTTCATTGCTTTGTCTTTTTCCTGTTCAAGCTCTGTCACCTTGGCTTGGAGCTCTTTAATGGTATTGTTCATTGTTTTGGCTTGTAAAATTGTGGCTTCTTTGAATACCTTCATAGATTTGAATTCTTCTTGAAGGGACTCTATCACTTTCCATAATGCCGAATTGTCATCCTTTTCATGTGTTACTGTTGGTGTGAGGTCATCGGAATTGGATGAGCTAGGATAATTCTGCTTTGTTGGAGTCATATTTCCTTGATTTCTATTTTTTCTTGGACCTTTGGCCATGTGTGTCTGTTTAGCTGTCTGTTCTTGTAGTTTTCTGTGTTTGAATCCACAGGGGATGCATTGGTGAAGGAGTCGAATTGCTTGGCTATCTGTCCTTGCTTTCAGGGTGATCTCAGGGTCACTGTGGTTTTAATAGCCTGAATTGTTGTGAGCTGGTGCAGCCTATTCCCAGGTAGTGATTAATGGTCCCGGATTGTTACACTGCTCCCAGTTCAGATTTCTCTATTTTGCACACTGAGTGATCAGCCTTCAATGGTTCTAATGGTATGGACCTGTTTGCCCAGGCACAGATTTTGTGGGCTTTGTTTGTCGTCACAGAAGCTGACAGGGCCCGGCTACACACCTAATGTGTCTGCGTTTACCTGAATACAGCTATGGTCCCCTGGCTTCTGGTTACCCACTAGGCTTCTCCACCATAGGCCTGGCCGCTTCCTTCCCTATCTGCTCCGCCTTAGGTGGGCGTAGCTTCAGCCCCTCCCGCCTTCTGAACCGGCCTCCCGCCCTAGCTGCTTTGCCATGGGTGGACGGAGCTTCAGCCCCTACCACCGCCAGAGCCGGCCTCCTGCCCTAGCTGCTTTGCCATGGGTGGGCAGAGCTTCGGTCCCTCCCGCCTTCTGAACAAGCCTCCTGCCCTAGCTGCTTTGCCGTGGGTGGGCGGAGCTTCGGCTTCTCCCGCCGTCAGAGCCGGCCTCCGTTCCCAGCTGCTTTGCCGTGGGTGGGCGGAGGTTCGGCCCCTCCCGCCAGCATCCGCTTCTCTCCCCAACTGCTCTGCCCACCCACCTTCTGCTCCTGCTCGAGCGGCTAGGGATCACCCGCTGAGCGCCCTTTTTCTTCGTCTGGGGTGGGGGGGGAACCACAATACTTCAACTATTCTGCATAATTTCCTAAATAGTTATAAGATCTTCCTGAGGTGTGGGAAGCCCAGTAGGCTAGTGGGCAATTGCCATGTGGCCTTTGATTCTGCCTGCTGTGTGTTGGGATCGATCTTACCAGGCGCCTCTCCAAATGGGAGTTCCCGAATCCCGGATTTAGTGGCTTCCGTGTCTGCGAGAGATGGAGGAGAGCCTTGCCCTGGGACTTTTAACAGTCCCTTGGGAGCTGTGCGTGTTCCCGGAGGGGCCAGACCCGACGGTTTTTGCAGTGTCCCACAACTCTGTGTTTTCTATGGCTCTTCTCTCCCACATTCAAAATGCGTCCATGCAGTTCGCTGCCATCTTGGCCCCCATCTAGTTTCTCATTCTTTAGACATATTTTAGCTATCCTAATAAGAGTTTAAAGAGTATTAGATGTTTTTTTTTTTTTTGGTTTTTCGAGACAGGGTTTCTCTGTGTATCCTTGGCTGTCCTGGACTCACTTTGTAGACCAGACTGGCCTTGAACTCACAAAGATTCGCCTGCCTCTGCCTCCCAAGTGCTGGGATTAAAGGCGTGTGCCACCACCGCCTGGAGTGTTTTTTAAATTATCACAATTTTGAGATTTCTGAAAATTCCTATGAAAACTGATTTATTGTCCCTGAATCTCTAAACATTATCATTGCTGACTAAATGTTCTGGAAATAAAAGACAAACAGATTAACTTTAGAAGTAGAAGAACTAAGAAACTTAGGCAACATTCTATTTTGGGAATTTTATGACAGAATTATAAATTCATGGGTACAGAGTCCTACAAAATAAGAGACAGCCCTTTGGAGAGTGGAAGAGGGCACTATAAATAATTATGTTGGGCCAACATAATTAATCTTAGATTTTCCTGGGCTAAGCACAATGTATGATGATTCTAATTAGAAGTAACAGGGGCTATATGACTATGGGAGGAGTCATTATAATGAGGCAGTTACAAAGGTCAGGTGACATCACTGCATCAGAAGGCACACTGGTATGGAAAAAAATAATAAGTGCCAGCAGCTGCTCAAGCCAGTTATATTGTCTATTTCAGAGAAGCTGAAAGCTACTGAGGTATCTGGCCCACTTGCTAGGGTGGAAATGGGAAGGATTTGAGGGGATGGGGCTCTGACAATTTGTATTAAACGGGATCAAAAATTGTGTAACTGTAACTTAACCAATTACAGTATCTTACAAAAGTTAAAGTTATTACTAAGAATACTAGTCTCCCACTCCTGGAAACAACAACAACAAATATGATCAGAGAGCCTAATGTCATTTCGAAGCCCCTAGATAGCTGTGGGCAGCTACCATGTGGGTTCTTCTGATATATAGTTGTTTGAGTTTATCTGAAGTAGTAGCTGAACAATTGTAGCAATTCTCAGTCCAGACTTATTCTTCAGACGGTTACAGTCTTATGCCTTTAAAGTGAATTATGTTCTGGCCACCATCGGGGTTTCTGTTTCACCTTTCCTCTTTTACTTCTTTCCTCTTCTGATGGCATCAATCTTCTGTCCATCATATTTACCCTTTGCCCCTCTTCCTGTCCTATTGTCTGATGCCCTTTGTGAGAAGACACCTTCTTGACAATGTAGAAATGAGCCTTTTGGCTTTCCTGATAATGAATTTGTAATCATATGAGGTAGCAACAGCATTAAAGGAATCTGCTTCACCCGTGTGTTCCCTCCTCTGCCCCCCCATATGTAGGTTTTTTAATCTGTTTAAAGTTCTTATGCTATCAAATCTCATAATAAATTGTAGAGCCTGACAGCTACACATTTTTTGGCAAACACCACTTTGAAAGGATATGTCCTTAGAGAATCAATCTTGATAGTGTTTTTATCCAACATACATTGAAACATTGGTACAGACATCAATCGATGAGAGCCAGCTGCATTCAATAATTGTGCTGATTGTGCACTCATTCACTTCTACATGCTTAGCCATCATTTGGTTATTCATTCCAAGCCCCAGCAGCCTAACTGTGTCTTGCCTATTTGATGGATGCAAGATAGTACCTAATGCATTGCCAGCATCTTGTTTAACACCTGGATCTGATATGCTTTTACCCCTAGACACTACAACTTGAGATTTAAATGTGACTATGCTATTGTTTTATAGTTTATCTTGAAAACAACTCACCTTGGGCTAGACAAGACAGGCAATTTGGAGCAAGGGTATTTTGACTATTTTTTTTTTCAAATACATTACGGGCAGTACGGCATGGGAAAACTGAAGAGCAGAACTGATACAGGATAGAAAGACAGTCCTCTAGGCAAACAAAATTGCTTTCTCTTTACCACCAAACAGCATTTTGAATGAATACCCTGGAAAATAGGAAAGATACACAGGAGACTTCCTCATATGCAACATAAAGAGAGCCAAAGGAAAGCCATGGTTCTGCACCTAACACACTACTTAAGATGAATGAGATTAAAACACTGCTACACTTTGCAAAAATCACATGCATCAGCTTCCTTTTTCATGGGCTTCACAGAGGTGACTTTTGGAAGCATTTTTACTGCTGTGCTCTGCCGTGCCTTAATAATGTGCACAAATGGAATCATGGCCATTAATGATGCTCTCCCCTCCAATCAAATTCTGGTTTGTATATTACTGCTTTCCTAGTTTTCTCTAATTAAATGACATATATGCTGGTTAACAATTAGCTCTAAGAGCTCCAAAAGAGTTTGAAAGTTTTTTTGACCAGAAGGGTGGAGAAAGGACTGTGTAGTGTTTGAGTGCCTTGTGTTATCCCTCAGAATTTCTGTCTGAATTCTAAATTAAACAAGGTTGGAAGCTTTGTACTATTAATTTGAAAAAAAGTCTTTGTGATATAGTACCTTCAATAACCAAAACATTTAAAATGTGTTAGTTCCTACCATAAACTGTATTTATTAAAGTTTGGTTATTGAAAAACTAAAGTTAAAAAGCTTTCCTTTAGTGGCTTAAAGAAAAAGAATACTACTTAGCTATCCCTTATCTCATGGTTCAATAGGCAATTGGATCTTTACAGCTATTAAACATTTTATCAACTGTATTAATGTGAGATGATAATTTTCCAAATATATTGAACCATCATTACTATTTTTAGTAGATGTATACATAATTTAAGCGATCTTGTTAGAAGAAAGTCAATTAATCTTTTGGTAGCCAGGAAATTATGTTGTGGTAAAATTAACAATCATAAGTATGGATTCTAATTTTAACAGGGACTCTTCATTGCCATCCCTCTTGTCCTTTACTTGTTACTTTCTCCAGTATAGAGAAGTTACTTGATATTCCCAAAGTCTGTATTTGAGCATGGTAGTGACCTTGTTAACTATTGCTCTCAGTAACTGCAGTGATTTGTAGAACAACAACAGCAAATACAAAAACAAAAGATGAAAAGTGAAAACATTTTCTCATTTCTTGAAGTTTTTATTATAATTTCAAAACTGTCAGAAATAGTTATGCTTTGCTATATATGTGTGAAATTGAAGTTTAAAAATACAGAATTGCTTTGGTCTTTTTTATTTTTGCCTAGTATGAAGAAATAAAGGCTTTATTTGAATGTAGGGATGGGATCCTCAAAAACCATTGAGAAGAGCTCTAGTGGGCATCTTGCTTTGCTTTCTGTACTTATGCCAAGTTGGTACACAATCTTTCAAAATTTTGTTAAGTTCAAGAACTTTTATATTTTACTTGCACTTTTCAGGACACACATGAGAAAGCAGATATTTTATCATTAAAATATCAAGTTAATGTGTATGTATGGTGTCAATTTTCTTAATAAAAGATAATATCTAATGAAATACCCCTTGGCTTTGCCTACTTAAGAGCAACACAGAAAATTTCTATATTTCACCTCTAATGAAACCTTGGCATGTGGTACATCCCTAGGCATGTGAAACAGGCTGTATTAGAATGCTAGCTGAGCCTGATCTACATACATGCTATGTCCTAGGAGAATCAGACCTAAACAGTGGGACTGTTTCCTTTTGTTTGTTTTATTTAGTTTCTTGGATTTTGTTGTTGTTGTTTTGTTTTTCTATTTAAAAAAAGTCAGGAAGAAAGAAAAAAGCTGATCAAGAGAAAGAAATAAATCTGCTAAGTAGTCTTCCTCCATTGTTTCTGTTCCAGGTTCCTGCCTTAGTTTCTCTGGAGAAAGAACTGTGACCTATAGGTTTAAATGAATTCCTTCTCCCCACAAGTTTCCTTTGGTCCTGATGTTTACCATAGTAACAGAAAACCAATCTAAAAGAAATTGGTACCAGAAGTGTTCGGTTGTTGATGTCATGGACCTCATATTGTTTTGGTGGATTTTAGAGCTTTGAATCAGAAAAACAGTTGAATACTCAGAGCTTAATGAGTTGTTCTGTGGGACCTTGGAAGATAGAAATGCTAGAAGAAATGCAGGCAATGGGTGCCTGCCTGGCTTGTGACATTTCAAGAAGGAAGCAAAGATATATCAGGGCTCTGTATGTGATATTTTGCATTAAGACTGTGGTGCTAAACATTTGCTTTTACCAGGAC
>CAJQZJ010029679.1:0-21023 GCA_907164525.1 Lophiomys imhausi | reverse complement strand
TAGGCTGCTGTTTTGTTCGAATGACAGTGTCTTTTGCCTTACAGAAGCTTTTCAGTTTCATGAGGTCCCATTTATTGATTGTTGATCTCAGGTCCTGAGCTGTTGGTGTTCTGTTCAGGAAGTTGTCACCTGTGCCAATGAGTTCAAGGGTTTCCCCCACTTTTTCTTCTAATAGATTTAGTGTGACTGGGCTTATGTTAAGGTCTTTGATCCACTTGGACTTAAGTTTTGTACAAGGTGATAAGTATGGGTCTAACTTCATTCTTTTACAAATGGACATCCAGTTGGACCAGCACCATTTGTTGAAGATGCTGTCCTTCTTCCATTGTGCGTTTTTGGCTTCTTTGTCAAAAATTAGGTGGCCATAGGTGTGTGGGTCCATTTCTGGGTCTTCAATTTGATTCTATTGATCTACTGGTCTGTTTCTATACAAGTACCATGCTGTTTTTACTACTATTGCTCTGTAGTACAGCTTGAAATCTGGGATGGTGATACCTCCAGAAATTTTTTTATTGTACAGGATTGCTTTAGCTATTCTTGGTTTTTTGTTGTTCCATATGAAATTGAGAATAGCTTTTTCCAGGTCTATAAAGAATTGTGTTGGTATTTTGATAGGAATTGCATTGAATCTATATATTGCTTTTGGTAGGATAGCCATTTTTATTATGTTGACCCTACCTATCCATGAGCATGGGAGATCTTTCCATCTTCTAAAGGCCTCTTCAATTTCTTTCTTCAAGGGTTTGAAGTTCTTGTTGTATAGGTCCTTTATTTGCTTGGTTAGAGTTACCCCCAGGTATTTTATATTGTTTGTGGCTATTGTGAAGGGGGTTGTTTCCCTTATTTCTTTCTCAGCCCATTTGTTCATTGTATAAAGAAGGGCTTCTGATTTTTTTTGAATTAATTTTGTATCCAGCCACCTTGCTGAAGGTGTTTATCAGCTGTAAGAGTTCTCTGGTGGAATTTTGGGGGTCGCTCATGTATACTATCATATAGTCTGCAAATAGGGATAATTTGACTTCATCGTTTCCAATTTGTATCCCCTTGATCTCTTTTAGTTGTCTTATTGCTCTAGCAAGAACTTCAAGTACTATATTGAAGAGATATGGTGAAAGTGGACATCCTTGTCTTGTCCCTGAGTTTAGAGGAAATGCTTCAAGTTAAGTGCCTTCAAAAAGAAAATTGTGACAGCTCATATTAGTGAGTTAACAGCTAAACTGGGTGATTTGGAAAAAAAAAGAAGCAAACACTCCCAAGAGGAGCAGAAGCCAGGAAGTCATCAAACTTAGAGCTGAAATCAACAACACAGAAACAAAAAGAACTATACAAAGAATCAATGAAACCAAGAGTTGGTTCTTCAAGAAAATCAACAAAACAGACAGACCCTTAGCCAAGTTAACTAAAAGACAGAGGGAAAAACCACAAATCCAGAAAATCAGAAATGAAAAGGGAGAAATAACAACAGACATTGAGGAAATCCAGAGAATACTTGGGTCCTACTTTAAAAATCTATACTCCACCAAATTTGAAAACGTAAGCAAAATAGACAATTTTCTTGATAGATTCCACCTACCGAAGCTAAACAAGATCAGGTTAACAGATTAAACAGCCCTATAACCCCTAAGGAAGTAGAAACATTCATTAAAAAAATCTCCCAACCAAAAAAAGCCCAGGGCCAGATGGCTTTAGAACAGAATTCTACCGGACCTTCAAAGAGGAGCTAACACTAATACTCTTCAAACTCTTTCAACAAATAGAATCAGAAAGAACATTGCCAAACTCATTCTATGAGGCCACAGTAACCCTGATTCCTAAACCACACAAAGACCCAACAAAGAAAGTGAACTTCAGACCAATCTCCCTCATGAACATAGATTCAAAAATACTTAATAAAATACTAGCAAACCGAATTCAAGAACACATCAAAAGTATCATACACCATGATCAAGTAGGCTTCATCCTAGGAATGCAGGGATGGTTCAGCATACGAAAGTCTATCAATGTAATTCACCATATAAATGAGATGAAAGAAAAAAACACATAATAATCTTGCTAGATGCAGAAAAAGCATTTGACAAAATTCAACACCCCTTCATGCTAAAAGTTCTGGAGAGAATCGGCATACAATGACCATACCTAGAAATAATAAGGGCAATATACCGCAAGCTTGTGGCCAACATCAAAATAAATGGAGTGCCAACTCTTAGTCGTGATTTTATGTTTATCAGTGTATGTATGTTTTGCCTGCATGTATGTCTTTGCACCATGTGAATGCAGTGTCCACAGAGGCTAGAAGAGCATATTAGGTGTTAGATCCCATAGAATTGAAGTCACATGTGAGCTGCCATGTGGTTCTGTCAACTGAACCCAGGTCCTCCAGAAAAGTAGCCAGTGTTCTTAACCTTCAGCCACACCTCCAGTACTTAGTGTCATTGGGGACTATAAAAGTTTTCTTAAGGTCTTTTGTGTGCTTTGTAGAAGAGTGCAGACCTGGTATATATTTACTGCAACTGTGTTCTACATAAATACGAGAATGAATTCTTGCTTATTTTTCTTTCTTCCAAAAATGAGGAGAGGAGAGCTCTGCCTTCGAGATGGTCAAGTTCTCTGATGTTACAGTGGGTTAGCTTTGACTCATCCACTTGTGAGTTAGGAGTGACTATAAAGGTTTCTGATTTCTGAATTTACTTTCTGGACACAAATCAACATGTTATGCTGCAGATCTTGCTGAGAATTGTGCAGAAAGATTATGGTAGACAAATTAGAAAACATATTCTTGATATATTCTCCCCAAAGATGAGACTCTTCAGACCTTTTCTTTAATTTTCTGAGTGAACCTAAAGTGGGAATAGTTTCCTGGTCTGTGGCTGTCACAGGACAAGCAATCGCTTGGTTTCAGACAGTAATAACGTTGAGGAATGTTCAGCTTAAATGCTATTTGAGAATTTATGTTTCTGAGATAATATAGATAAATATAATAAGATGTTATCCCACTTAAAATAAGTGGAATCTGTGAATAAATGGCACAGAGGAAGGCAGATGTGTGGATTCCTTATTCTAAAGGAATCCACATTGTATTTTTTTCCTTGTTTATGTGACAATTGTCATATTAAAATGTTCATATTTGATTATGGACATATTTCATTGAATCTGAAACTTGATAGACTGTGTGATTCATTCTATTTTATACATTTCTAAGGAAGAAGTAAGCATTGTGCTATTTGAATGTAGGAACAATATCAATGCACCCCGGCTATAAGGCTTTGATTGGGCAGGTGTTAGAATATGTGGGGCAGGGGAAGAGCACGCCTAATATTAAGGATTGCATTATTCAGGGAATATAATCAATAGTGTGTGTGTGTGGGGGGGTAATTTATTAACATTATAAATATGATTTAATAAATTGGTTTATTGCTTTACATAATACAGGCTGGTAATCAAACAATCGTGGTTTTTAGGTTGGGGAGGCTGAGATTGAGTTGCCTCTCAGGCCACAAGACTGGTCAGCATGCCAGCCAATTTCTTCGAATCCGTCAAGGAAGTCATGAGCGCTTCTTGGAGAATTGCTAGAATGAGGAGATCATGTTGGGAGCTTGAGGAAGGTTGATGTTGTGGGGGTGAGAGCAACAGCAAATAGGAAGCTTCCTCAGGCAGAAGCACACACCGGTCCAGGCTGCTTTCCTGAGAACCTCTCTATTTCCTTGGCACCTGCTGGAAAGTTCACCCACAGTAAGGGCAACCTTCACATCCCAGTTAATCTGCTATGGAAATCTCATAGACACACCTCATGGTGTATCTCAAAATCCCCTCAATTAGAGAAGATAAAACATCATGAAGACTCATCTAGTCCTTATGACAACCTACCTCATCTGAGATAGAAGTATGTGGAGGGCCAAGAACTGCAGTGTTGTTCACCCTCCTGGTGTTTTCTGTAAGTTCTATGCATTGGTGCTATGGGTCTATGCCAGAAACACAGTCTCATCCATCCTCTTGATATTTTGTAGAAAGTCTTCAATCATCCAGTCAATAAGCATCTTGGAAAGAAATGAATCCTTAAAAGAAGAAGCTATCTTTAAAAGTAAGGATTTGCAACCAGAAAAAAAAAATCTTTTTTAAACTACTGAGTAAAAAGATACAGAAAATCAACTGCTCTATGGAAATTCACTACATATGAATTAATTACCTACCTGTTAACATTAGGAATATGTCAAGTTAAGTAAATAGCAAACAGAGGTGATTCCCCATAATGTAAGAAGATAATGGTCTGGGAGAATAAATAAATAGGAATTATATAAAAGGAAATTAAAATTAATATCTAATACTATGTAAGAGAATGTGAATTAGAATGCCATGAATGCCAGTTATGGACCAAAGTTTCTTCAACTGTGGAATGTAACCATATATAAGGCATTCAGCAGAATATGAGGGTATCAGAGAATGTGTCAAGGGCAAAAGTTTCTGGAAACACAGAAATCAAGAATTATTTCAAAATCAAATGTTATGTCCTATGATTTCACCACCACCTTGTTCTGGACACACAGTTCGTGCGCTGTGAACTGGGTCACCATGTCATGTAACACTAGTTAGTGATGCCCGAAACACTGCCCCAGAGGTGGCACTATTGTATGTTGACTTGAGGCATCTTCACTGACCTAAAAAACCTTTCTCCAGTTATAGAAACACAATGGCCCATTTACAGAATACAAAGACTTTCAGTGCGTTCACACATCTCAAGCCCTTAAGTATTGTGTCAGTCTACTTTTGGGTTGGATTGTGTTACAAAAACACACCCATTTCATTGATGCAGATTTGTTTACTTCCTTAATTAAATTATAAAAGTTATATATACCCTAGAATCATTTTAAAAATCATTTTTATGACTTACCATAAGAAAATGATTTTTGTCCCTATTGTATATACTCATATAGGCCATATACACAGCTCCTGTGTGAAAAGAAGTCATACATGGGGAAATTTTAAGAAGCCGTTGTTCAGAAAGTAGCTACTACAAAGATAGGGAACCCCAAAGGACTTTGTTTTACAGATTACCATGTAGGAATATTGGACATACTAAAAATAAAAGCAAATTTTAAAAATAATTTGTTGATTTAATATGACTTATTACATGTTACAGGTAATATTTTTAAATTTAATTTAAGATTTATTTATTATTTATTTATTGTGTTCATGTGTGTTTTTATGTGGGCGTGTGCACATGAGTGAAACCACCCATGGAGAACAGACTAAGCATTGAATTCCCTGGAGGTAGATTTCATGGCAGTTGTGAGCCTCCTAACTTGGCTCCTAGGAACAGAACCCTGGTCCCCTTTAAATTTTCTTAACCACTGTACCAACGATCCATCCCTGGCAATATTTTATTTGAAAAAAAAATCTATGTGTCAAAGCAAAACACATTAGGAAGAGTGACATTATGTGGTATTGTTTTTATCCCTCTGTACTTTCCAGCATATAAAAAGCAATGCAAGTTCTCCTACCTGTGTAAACTTCACTGTACTCAAGACAATGAGAGAAAGGCAGGGATCCTGATATGGCGTATATGCACATATACCTTTTTACAAATGCTATTATTTCTGTTGAGTAGGACGTGAAGTGAGATTCAGAGGATGGGCAATTAACATGTAGATGTATGGGTCTCAGGAGATGATGTGTTCCAACATGTCACTACATCCAATGGTCCACGTTAGCCCTCAACATCCTACTGTGCTGTGGATGCTTCTTGGCTGGCTAGGATTGTTCATGGTTTCTTTGCTTGTTCTGTTCTGTCACAGCCGGCTCCTCTCCTTCACTCACTATCTAGTCTAACCTCATTGCCTTAAATAGAGTCTCTGTGCTGATGGATCACAAATTTGGGTCCCTAAAGATGAGCAATCAGTGGCCTTTTCTGCATATACACTTGGAGGCTCCAGGAGAATTCTTGCTATGTTTAAAGCAGACTCACCCCACTCACACACACCTTACTGGCTCCAACTCCTCTTCCTTGCCCTTGTCTTGGCCTTCCCAAGCAAAGGGTAAACTCTTGACTCCACCCCTTTCACTGTTTTCTGTACCCTAACATTTCTTCCTGCAAATATGCCCATTGCTATTTGATCTCTGCTGTGCTGCTGTTTTCTTAGTCATTCCCTTTAAACCACAAATGCACTAGAATGTGCAGCCCTGGGCTGTTTTCCCTCTCCTGGTATTATCTGTCCCATGTCACACCTCTCTTATCCTATATTAAAAGACAGTACACCGGCTTTAGACATGGTTTTGGTGATTCCAAGGCCATGATGTACCTCAATGTGGCAAGCCCTTAGGGGGTTGGGGACCTGAGGTAATTAGTTCTCAGGTAAACTCTTGAATTCTCTGAGAGTTCTGCTACAAGAAACTTAATACTGCTGCTTCCATTGTTTCTGTCTGCTCTTAGCTCAAAATGTATTCACTTGCTCGCTCCTCAACATGTGCCTATGACTGCTATTGGCATCATGGATGTTTCAGCTATTTTATCATAGTGACAGCATAATAGCTAGTACACATTATATATAATAATATACATTATACATATTATGCACATTATACATATAACATACATTATATTTAACACGTATTATATATAATACGTACATATATATATAACACATTATATATATAATATACATTATTATTGTATAAATATTTGCCTATCTGGAATTTCTTTCTTGAACTCTAATTTTATCTTTTTCTTTCTACATAAACTTCATAGTGATACTTTTTTTCCTTTATTTGGTGATATGTATATAAATACATAACACAAATTGAGTTCAGTCTCTTCCAAATTTCTTTCCTAACACACACCATAGAGGTTATATAAGTCTGATTTTTGACAAAACACAAATAGTACAGTTAAAAAATAATAATAACACAGACAGAAGAGGACTTGGATTTCTTTCCATGACAGGAGTTATTTTTTTTTAAGTCAAACTTCAGCTTCATAAACTTACTGAAAATTATGCTGCCAAATGGGTTTCCATTTTTGGGTTCCTGTGCTCTTACAAAGTACTTCTGAGGCTTGAATAAAGCTGAACTCTTTAATGGGGGGAACCGGTGGAGACAAGTCTGGGTTAAAAAAAGCTCTGTGAGGATGTTCTTCTTGTTCACTATCTCAGATCTTTTGCATTATTCTAACATCATTTTAAATGTGAATTTCCATGCTATTTTAATTCATTAGTCATGGGCTATCATTTTTTTGAAGTAATTACTGTAATTTCATCAAATGACATAATTACAGTAAATACTTTGATGTAATTACCATAAATATGGAAAGAGACCCCCGAAGGTATAATAATGTCACAAACTAAGATATTTATGATGTGTAAAGACAAATTATGATGACATTTATGACATGCAGCAACATCACAGAGTCCTATGTTTATGTTGGATAAAGAATAGTGATATAAATAGAATGTGAAGTTACATCATGGAGATTCGTTTCTCTTTTAAGTGGTATTGAAAGTTGACAGTTCTACAAGGCCTTAGGTTCAAATGAACAGATTGTTGTCATTTTACAGCATTTTCCCTTTGAACCTTAATAACTGACTATGCTATTTTAATGGGGTAAAAGCACTTCCCTCTTTAAAAGCAGAGACTAGACCCAGACACAAAGTAGAGACACAAATAAGAAAGCACACATAGTCACTGAGTAATATGGACATCAGGATTCTGTGCTGGCTGTGGCTGTGAGAGCCATGTCCTGTGCCACATTCCTTTATACAGAGCAGGAGAATGGTCACTGCTCCATGTCTTCCTGGTCACGTGGATTTTCAAGGCAAGCATGTCATTGTCTTGGCTTTAACTGATGGTTGGAACCAAGGTCATGAGACTGTCTACACAGTGAGCTCAGTGAGGGATGTTCTTCCTGTTCACTATCTCAGATCTTTTGCATTATTTTAATGTCATTTTAAATGTGAATTTCCATTTGAAATTTCTACACAGGTGAGATTCTGATCCCAGGGCCTGGGTGACTAGGGCTGGGTGATTGCTTCACATTTAAGGACAGCTTGGTCCACATAGCAAGTTCTAAGCCAGCCAGAATTATACAGAAATGCTGTCTCAAAAGGAGAAGAACAGGAAGCATGGAGGTAACTCAATTGGGAACATGCTTGCCTTGCAAGTGCAAAAACTTGAGTCTCATCTACCAAAATCCACATTTAAAAAGCCACGTGCAGTAGTATGTGTTTGTAATCCCAACAGTGAGAAGATAGAGACAGGGAGATCCCTGGGGCTTTCTGCCAGTCAGTATAGCTTACTTGTTGAGTTATAGGCCAATGGTATATTCTGTCTTAAAAAAGTAAAAACATGAATGTGTATGGTGCTCGCTGCAAAGATTCAAACACATGCATGTGAACCCACATACATACTAACACACATATACAATTAATTAAATCTTAATATATGGCAATGAGTTTCATTTTTTCTGCTTAGTTTTTTTTTACTTTGTACATGTTTATTATACCTGGGAGTATATTTTAAAATGTTTATTTGATGTTCAATTATGTGTGTATGTATGGATTCTGTGTGGAGGTACATACATGTGAGCCCAGTGGCCTGAGGAGGCCAGAAAAAAGCATGTGATCAACCTAAACGGTGTTACATGCTGTCGGGAGCTGTCTGACTGGGTGCTGGGAAACAGACTCTGGTCCTCTGGAAGAGCAGTGTGTCCTCTTAAACGATGAGCCATCTCCCCAGCCCCACATCTGGGAATATTTTAAACTACATTTTACCACTCCCTGTTTACTCTTCTTTTATACAAAAGACATTTACACAGATGTGATTTTATCTCATCATCTCTGTGACTCCCTCTTAGAACTAAGATGTCTTGGACCATGAAAGGCAAACACATGGTTGTGTTCTCAGAAACCTTTGCCCTACAAACTAATGTATTTCACATGATTGAGTTTCACTGGTGTTCAGGCCTTCAATATTAAGTTAAAATTATTTTGATTTCTACTAAGTTCCCAGGGGTTACCACAAGATATCTGTCACAGACTTGACAAAGGCTATCAATGTGAACTCAAGTTCTGAAATAATTTTCTTGAAATGTCTTAGGCAGACAGTGAAGGCAATGGGATCCTCTTGCTGGGTTAGGGCTGAACACCACTCTGCCTGTTCCTTTACACCAACAGTTTTAAGTTTGCAAAGCAAGTTCATGATGATTGCGGATCACATCAAGAATAAATCAGCATCCAGACTCATCTAAGGACCCTATTTCAAGGCAAAAATGACCTGTAGCTGAAATTCAGATTACCTTTTCACTAGAAAAATATCACTTCATAGTCAGTGTACTAATAAAATAGGAAGAAAATAGGACTTCACAATAGCCACAAACAATATAAAATATCTTGGCATAGCTCTAACCAAGCCTGTGAAAGACCTGCACAACATGAACTTCAAGTCTCTGAAGAAAGAAATTGAAGAAAGTATCAGAAGATGGAAAGCTCTCCCATGCTAGTGTATCTGTAGGATTAACATAGTAAAAATGGCCCTCTTATCAAAGCAATCTACAGATTCAATGCAATTCCCATCAAAATTCCAACACAATTCTTATAGACCTTGAGAGAATAATTCTCAGCTTCATATGGAAAAATAAAAAACACAGGATAACAAAAACAATCCTGTACAATGAAAGAACCTCTGCATCTATCACCATCCCTGATTTCAAGCTGTACTACACAGCGATGGTAATAAAAACAGCATAGTATTAGCATAGAAACAGACAGGTTGACCAATGTAATTGAATCAAAGACCCAGAAATAAACCCACACCCTATGGACACATGATTTTAGACAAAGATGCAGAAAACACGCAATGGAAAAAAAGAGAACATATTCAACAAATGGTGTTGGTCTAACTGGATGTCTACATGTCAAAGAATGCAAATAGATTTATATTTATCACCCTGCACAAAACTCGAGTCTAAGTGGATCAAAGACTTCAACATAAAACTGAATACACTAAATCTAATAGAAGAGAAAGTAGGGGAAAGTGTTGAACTAATTGGCACAGGAGATAACTTCCTGAACAGAACATCAGGCACTAAGGTCAACCATTAATAAATGGGACCTCATGAAACTGAAAAGCTTCTATAAGGCCAAGGACACTGTCAATGTAACAATGTAACAAACGGCAGCCCACAGATTGGGAAAAGATCTTCACTAACTCCACATCCAACAAAGGGTTTATATTCGAAATATATAAGGAACTCAAGAAATTAAACACCAACAAATCAAATAAGCCAATGAAAAAATGGGGTACATAACTAAACTGAGAATTCACTACAGAGGAATCTCTAATGACTGAGAAGCACTTAAAGAAATGTTCAGCATTCTTAGTCATAAGTGAAATGCAAATAAAAATGACTATGAGATTCCATCTCACACCTCTCAAAATGGCTAAGATCAAAAACTCAAATGACTGCACGTGCTTGTGAGGATGTGGAGAAAGGGGAACACTCCTCCATTGCTGGTGGGACTACAAACTTGTATAACTACTTTGGAAATGAATCTGGCACTTTCTAGATTGACAATTGAGAATATTTTTATTCCCAATTTACAAGAAAATTGAAAATAGTTCTAACTCAAGATCCAACTATACCACTCCTGGGCATATACCCCAAATATGCATCATCAAATCACAAGGATGTTTCCTCAACTATGTTCATAACAGATTTATTCACAATAGCCAGAACCTGGAAACAACACAGATGTCCTTCAAGGGGAATGGAAAAGAAACTGTCATACATTTACACAATGGAATACTACTCAGCTGTTAAAAACAAGGATATCATGAAATGTGCAGGCAAATGAATGGAACCAGAAAAAATCATCCTGAGTGAGGTAACCCAGACCCAGAAAGACACACGTGGTATGTGCTCATTCATAAGTAAGTATTAGCCATTAAGTACAGGATAAACATTCTACAATCCACAGATCCAAAGGAACTAAGTAAAAAAAAAGGTCTCAAAGGATGATGTTTGAATTACTCTAAGTAGGGTAAATAAAATAAACATCAGAAGTGAATGGAGAGAGGGAACTGGACAGGAACCTAACATGGATTGCCATCTGAGAGGCTTTATCCAGCAGATAATGGAAATAGATGTAGAGACCCACAGCCAAACATTAGGCAAAAATCAGGGAGTCTTGTGGAAGAGTTAGAGGAAGGTTTGAGGGACCTGGAGGGGTCAAAGACACCACAAGAAGACCCACATAGTCAATTAACTTGGACACAGGGGTGGGGGTTAGAGACTGAATCACCAACCAAAGAACATGCATGGACTGGACCTAGGCCCACTACACATATGAAGCTGATGGGATGGCTTGGTCCTCAAGGGGATCCCCTAATAATTGGAGTGGGGACTATCTCTGACTTGGACTCTGTTACCTCTCTCTGGATCCCATTTTCCTAGCAGAGCTGCCTTGTCTTGCCTCAGTGGAAGAGGAGGCATTTAGTCCTGATTCGATTTGATATACTAGAGTGAGTTGGTATTGGGTGGGGGAGAGGGGTGTGGGAGAAGTGGGTGGGAGGGTGGGACTGGGAGGAGAGGAGGGAAGGAGTGGCAATTGGGATGTAAAATAAATTAATTAATTGAAAAAAGAAAGTAGGAAAACATATTCTATAATCTATGTTGGTCCACTTCTCCTTACTATAAAAAAAATGCTTGTGATGAAAATCTATACACAGGAAAGGTTTCTTTTTTCTTTCAAATGCAGAAGTTTCCACAGGAGGTTGCTTGAATTCAATGCCTTTGGACCTGTGGTGTGCCTCACACTGTGGTGAACATGCTGGAAGGGACAGATCTCCACATGATAACAAAGACAAAGACAGGTGAAGGGACTAGGGCTCCCATGATCCTTTCAAAGGCATTCCCCCAATACCCTAACTCATTTGCAGGAAGCCCTGTCTCTTTACTTCTCAGCACCATAGGGTGGTACTAACATCTTTAATAGACCCACTTTTGGGACTTTCTTAAGACATAGTACACCCACATAAAACTTTTGAGATTTCATGAATGTTTAGGGTATTCTGAATCATGAAAACTTAATAGAAATTTCTTTTACTGACGTGATAAATGGAAGACGTACTTTGACAAAATATAAACAACTTAGGTAATGAAGTCAGAATTATGTCTCATGCTTGTATTGAAAGCAAGCATCTAGCTGGACACAGTGGCTCAGTTCTGCAGTCGCAGAGGTGAGAAGCTCATGCAGGAAGACTGCTTTGGATCGCATAGTAAATCTCAGGCCACCCTGCACCACTTGCTGAGACACTTTTTCATAAAACAGCACGAAATAAATATGGAAATATGTTATAATGTTTATATTTAGCAAAGAAGAAACACTCACAGTGCTAGAACTGGTAAGTAAAATTAAAGTGTACAAAACAATATTTATAATTGTTAGTATTCTACAGCAAATATTCTCTTAGGTCTACTTATCAGTGTTACTGTCCCAGATATGTAAAGTAAGTATCCTTTGAAGTTGAACTTCATTTTTTATCAACTGGTATGTGGTGTGTGTGTGTGTGTGTGTGTGTGTGTGTGTGTGTGTGTGTGTGTATGTGTTTGTGTGTGTATGTGTGTGTGTGTGTGTGTGTGTGTGTGTGGTGTATAATCACATCACATGAATAGTTTCTTAACCCCTAAAAATACATATCATTGAAGCTTAAGTAGCTCACTAGTAACCAACTCTTTGATTTATCACTTTGTTCCATTTTAAATTAGAATTGTGCCAAGTCAACTGTTTTTGAAGCTTTAATTAAAGGGTCCTTGTCCTCGGGACTTCTTTATTTCAAACTCACTTGTATGGGAAGAAGTTCTGGGTAGATTCCTGAGGATAAGGATGTGGCTAAATCTGGATGTCAACTATTGGGGTTCCCCTGATGCTAAGCAGTCAGTGAACTGGGGACCTGCAATTCCTGGGCTACTGTTGCTCCCTCCGGTGAGCCACTCTCTCCAGACCAGGTAACCTTTGTAGTTTCTATTTTTCATTTTATTGAGAACAGATTGGTGGGAGAACATGATTGCCAGACTGACATGCTATGACAGGTACATACATCTGAACCTAGCAGAAAATATTTGGTTCATCTCCCCCCAGAATAGCAAAAGCTCCTATTGTGTCTTAAGAATGAACTCAATTGCCTGATTTATGCTGTCAGGCTTGCAAAGACTGTAAATTGATTTTCACTCAAAGCAAGACTGGAAAGGGCAAGCATTTGCCAGACTCCAAATTGCTGACCTGTCTGGGAAGTCTCATGGAAGCCTAGGATATCTGAGGTACTGGCACTGTTAAGATCAGACACAGGAGGGACCACTGCGTCCAGAATCATTCTATAGCTACAGGCTTTCTGCAAACTCTAGAAGAAAACTTTCCTGCCCGGGGAACGCTCATTCTCCAAATTGATTGAATTTGAGTTCAGTTACTCTGAAGATTACCTAACATTTAATCCAATATCAATTTCTCAGGGGCTCTGCAGTGTTTACATGGGCTTATCTTTGAGGGAAGGTGGTACCTATTTTTAAAATTGTTTTATGTCTATGTATGTGTGCACACATGAGTGCAGTACCCAAGGGAGCCAGAAGAGGGTTTTGCATCCCCTGGAGCTAGAATTAGAGACAGTTGTAAGCCACTTCCCATAGTGCTGGGAATTAACCTCAAGTCCTCTGGAAGAGCAGTGTTTACTCTTAACCCCTAAACCCTCTGTCCATCTCCGAAGGTGGTATTGACAACATTTGCTGACTTGGTGTGGACTTGGGAATTTGTCTGAGTTGGGAATGAACTTTGAAAGAACAGGGTTCCTTTTTTCAATGTGGTGGCCAAAAGCTTAATTCCAGCTTTGCTGGCAGTTTGAATTGGAGGATGGCTAAACCCACTGGACATAGTTGGCCACATAGTCCTATCAGTTATGAAATTTGCCAAATCTTACCTCATATGGAAGAAATTGTTCAGTTTGTCATATGGTATGGTCTGAAGTGGAACAGCATTAAGACAGGGAATGTTCAAAGCTGCTTCAACACCAGTGTAAAGATTCCAAGACCTGCCCCTTTACTCTGCCTGTATAGTTCCCCAAAGCTACTTCACTTTGTTTCTATGACTTCTACTTTTCTTTCTTGTTTTTTTTTTAATTTGTAATCTTAGTCAGTAATCTACTTATTAACTCATTCAACTTATCTCAAAGTTTAGTACGAATGATATCTGGTATTCATGTTTAAAGAATAACTCAATATTTTTTCAAATAAAAATACTTTTGAAAGTTGGGAACATTATTTTTAAATATTATGAATGTTTCGTGTTTATCTTGAAATGGATGTTGCTACTTTCTTCTGTGATGACAGCTGTCTCACACATCCTCCATTTTTTTTTATTGTTTCTTTTGTTTCATGCTTTACAATCAACAATGACACTAGTGAATCTGGGTAACTATAATTATTAATGGATCAATTTGAACATTTTCCCTTTTTCATGTTCTGTGCTTACTGATGACAACAGGAGATAGAAACTGGTCAGTGATGGCAGGCACTCAACGCAGCAGTTCTAAGAATGTCCCTGTTTGAGGTTAGAAATTCTAGGAGGGTATTGAGGTTCCTGTGTCTTTGGTACCTTCTAAATGAGCTTCCCGGCTTAGAAGTTGTGTGTCACCATCAGGGAGAAAGTTAAAGGAGGCTCATTTCCCTCTCTCCCCATACCTCCAGCCAGACTTCCCTGGCTGGAACCCTGATTCTTGGGATCCATTCATGTCTCCCTCTGTGTCTCTCCATTTCTGCTTCTGTTTTTGTTCTTTCTATGACTGTCTCTGTCTGTCTGTTTCTTTCTCTAATTCTCCCTCCCTTTTCCCCACTCCTTCCCTCCCTATATCACATAGCTCCCACATAGAACACTATAACAAGCCTCTCTAAAACTCCTTTCTGTGGAGTATGAATTTCATTCCTTGAATCAACCTTAAAAGCAACATGGAAGCCACTATCTCAGAGCAACTTTGATGGGTGTTGAGTTTCCAAGATGTTAGCAGTCCAAACCTTGCTAAGGGACAAAAAAGGCTCTGCCATCTCAAAGACACCCCAATTTTCCAATAGCTGAGAGCTTCATCTTGAGATACAAACATGAAGCAAAGTGTGAGCTAAATGGGGATGGCATGCAATGTTGAAACTTCCAGTGACACACCTGTCCTGATGAAGACACACCTCCTAATCCTTTCTAAACAGTTCTACCAACGGGGAACCAAATACTCAAATATGTGAGTCCACAGGGGACCATTTCCTTTCACATCACCATGGCCACCTTCGGTCAGATGAGTCTCTGTACCATGGCAACTTATTCTAGAATAGGATTTTCTCATTCTCAACATAAATTAATCTTCAGGATTTTAGAAAGAAAATTTATAATTCCCAAAAACAGTGAGATTGAATATAGCGTTAAGAGAAACCATCAATGAACAATAGTTCAGGTCCTAATCCCCAGATATCTTTTTTAAGGGCCAGTAAGGAGTAGTTGGGACTGTGATGTGGGTCTCTGGGCAAGAGAACTTACCTAGCAAGTGCAAGACTCTGGGTTTAGTCTCCTGCATCACCACCAATACAACACAACATTTGTGAAGAAAGGATAGTTAAAAAGTGTGAACTCAGTGACTCCTCCACAATATTATGGAACTTGGTTTGAGAAATTCAGCACTCTTTGTTCCCTGTACATAGAAGGCTCTAAAAGAACTCTACTGGGGGGGCCAAGATGGCGGCAACCTACACTGACGCATTTTGAACGTGAGGGAAAAAAGAGCCATAAAAAACACAGAGTTATTGGGCACTGTGCAAAAACCAGAGGGGCTAGACCCCCCCTCCCCGGGAACATTCACAGCTCCCAAGGGACTGTTAAAAGTCCCAGGGTAAGGCTCTTCCCCCATCTCTCACAGACACGGAAGCCACTAAACCAGGGATTCGGGAACTCCCATTTGGAGAGGCGCCTGGTAAGATCGACCCAAACTCACAGCAGGCAGAATCAGAGGCCACTTGGCGATCGCCCACTAGCCTACTGGGCTCCCCACACCTCAGGAAGAACTTATAGCCACTTAAGAAACTTTGCGGGATAGTGGAAGTCTTAGCAAGGAAGAAACAGGGAGCTCGGCGGGTGGTCCGCAGCCGCTCGAGATGCGGAGGTTCCGAGAGAGCGGGAAGCCGGCAGGCAAAGTAATCAGGGTGGGAAGTAGGCTCAGGCGGGAGGGAGGTGCCGAATCTCCATGCACCCACGGCAGCACAGCTGGGGAAGGAACCCGGCGCAGGCAGGGCCAGGGATCCGCCAACCCACGGCTGAGCTGCTGGGGAGAGAGGCCCACTCAGGCGGCCGGAGGATCCGGGGCTCGGTGCACCCACGGCCGAGCAGCTAGGGAGGGAGACCCGCGGCTGGGCAGACAGGGAGGGAACCAGGCACAGGGGTCAGGCCTGTGGTGAGAAGCCTAGTGAGAAACCAGAAGTCAGGGGACCATAGCTGTATTCTGGAAAATCCAGACATATTAGGTGTGGAGCCAGACCCTGTCATCCTCTGTGACGACAAACAAAGCCCACAGAATCTGTGCCTGGGCAAACAGGTCCATACCATCAGAACCATTACAGACTGATACCTCAGAGTACAACATAGAGAAGTCTGAATTGGGAGCAGTGAAACAATCCCAGTCCATTACTCACAACCTGGGAATAGGCTGCACCAGCTCACAGTGCTTCAGGCAATTAAAACCACAGTGACCCTGAAATCCCCCTGTAAGCAAGGACAGATAGCCAAGTAACTCGTCCCCTGCACCAAATCATCCCCTGTGGATCCAAGCACAGAAAACGACAAGAACAGACAGCTAAACGCATCCAATGGCCAAAGTTCCAAAAAAAAAAAAATAGAAATCAAGGAAATATGACTCCAAAAAAGCAGAATTATCCTAGCTCATCCAATTCGGATGACCTCACACAAACAGAAACACATGAAAACGTTGACAATTCTGCATTATGAAAAGTGATAGAGTCCCTGCAAGAAGAACTTAAATCTATGAAGGAATTCAAAGAAGCCACAATTTTACAAGTCAAAACAATGAAAAACACCGTTAAAGGGCTCCAAGCCAAGGTACAGAGCTTGAACAGGAAAAGGACAAAGCAATGAAAGATTTTCATACAAAAACAAGCAAGCTGGAGAAGGAAATGTACAAAACGAACAAAACCATACAAGACATGAAAATAGAAATAGAAACAATAAAGAAAACACAGTCAGAGTTAAAAGAGGAAGTGGAGAATCAAGGGATGAGAACAGGAACTACGATGTGAGTATCAAAAATAGGATGCAAGAGATGGAAGACAGGATCTCAGGCATGGAAGATTCGATGGAAGAAATCAGTACAACATCCAAAGAAAACGAGAAGGCTAAAATATCTCTCACTCACAACATCCAAGAAATCAAGGACTCAATGAAAAGATGGAACCTAAGAATTATAGGTATAGAGGAAAGAGAGGTCTCCCGACTCCAAGGTCCAGGAAATATCTTCAACAAAATCATAGAGGAAAACTTCTCAAACCTGAAACAAGAGATGCCAATAAAAATCCAAGAGGCTTACAGAACACCAAACAGATTAGATCAGAAAAGAAACTCCTCTTGCCACATAATAATAGAAACTCAAAATGTAGAGAACAAAGAAAGAATATAAAAAGCTGTAAGAGAAAAGGCCAAGTCACATACAATGTCAGACCCATCAGAATCACACCTGACTTCTCCTCAGAAACATTAAAAGCTAGAAGGGCCTGGACAGATGTCCTACAAGCCCTGAGAGAACATAGGTGCCCAGCCAGACTACTATACCCTGCAAAACTCTCTATCAACATAGATGGAGAAAACAAGATATTCCATGACAAAATCAAATTTAAACAATATCTACCCACAAACCCAGCCCTACAGAAGATCCTAGAAGGAAAATTCCAACACAGAGAAGATAACTACACCCAAGAAAACAGAGGAAATAGAAATCTCCACAGCAACTAAACCAAAAAAAGCACAAGACAACCACCTATACCAAAATAATGAGAAATAACAACCCCTGGACACTAATATCTATCAACATCAATGGACTCAACTCGTCAACAAAAAGACACAGACTTACAGACTGTATCCATAAACAAGACCCATCTTTTTGCTGCATACAAGAAACAAATCTCACTATTGACGATAGACACTATCTCAGAGTAAAGGGCTGGGAAAAGGTTTTCTAAGCAAATGGACCCAGGAAACAAGCTGGTGTAGGCATCCTAATATCAAACAAAATAGACTTTCAATTGAAGTTAATAAAAAAAGACAGAGAAGGGCATTACATACTCGTTAAAGGAAATATTCATAAAGAGGACATCTCAATATTGAACATCTATGCCCCAAATAAAATGGCACCTACATTTGTAAAAGAATCGCTTCTAAAACTTAAATCACACATCGATCCCAACACTTTAGTAGTAGGAGACTTCAATACCCCGCTCACAACAAGGGGCAGATCATCAAGACAGAAGCCAAAGAGAGAAATAATAAGTCTAACAGAGATCATGAGCCAAATGGACCTAACAGATATCTACAGAACGTTTCACCCAAACACAGAAGAATACACCTTCTTCTCAGCACCGTACGGAACCGTCTCCAAAATCGAACATATAGTTGGACACAAAGATAGCCTCAACAGATACAAGAAAATTGAAAAAAACCCCTTGTATTTTACCAGACCACCATGGACTAAACAGCAAAAGAATCAAGAGAAAGCCTACACTTTGCTGGACTTCAACAGCAAAAGAATCAAGAGAAAGCCTACACTTCACATGGAAATTGAACAACTCTTTACTAGATGACTACTGGGTCAGGGAAGAAATAAAGAAGGAAATCAAAGACTTCTTAAAATCCAACGAAAATGAAGGCACAACGTACCCAAACCTATGGGACATAATGAAAGCTGTGCTACGAGGAAAATTCATAGCACTAAGTGCCTTCAAAAAGAAAATTGTGACAGCTAATATTAGCGAATTAACAGCTAAACTGGGTGAATTGGAAAAAAAAAAAAAGAAGCAAACATTTCCAAGAGGAGCAGAAGGCAGGAGATCATCAAACTTAGGGCTGAAATCAACAACTTAGAAACAAAAAGAACTATACAAAGAATCAATGAAACCAAGAGTTGGTTCTTTGAGAAAATCAACAAAAGAGACAGACCCTTAGCCAAATTAACTAAAAGGCAGAGGGAAAAAACCCAAATCAACAAAATCAGAAGTGAAAGGGGAGAAATAACAACAGACATTGAGGAAATCCAGAGACTATTTGGATCCTACTTTAAAAATCTATACTCTACCAATTTTGAAAACTTAAGCGAAATGGACAATTTTCTTGATAGATTCCACCTACCAAAGCTAAATCAGAAAGAACATTGCCAAACTCATTCTATAAGGGCACAGTCACTCTGATTCCTAAACCACACAAAGACCCAACAAAGAAAGAGAACTTCAGTCCAATCTCCCTCATGAATATAGATGCAAAAATACTTAATAAAATACTAGCAAACCGAATTCAAGAACACATCATAAGTATCATACACCATGATCAAGTAGACTATATCCCAGGAATGCAGGGATGGTTCAACATACAAAAGTCTATCAACGTCATTCACCATATAAACAAGATGAAGAAAAAAAACCACATGATAATCTCGCTAGATGCAGAAAAAGCATTTGACAATATCCAACACCCCTTCATGCTAAAAGTTCTGGAGAGAACGGGCATACAAGTATCATACCTAAATAATAAAGGCAATATACAGCAAGTCAGTGACCAACATCAAATTAAATGGAGAGAAACTTGAAGCATTTCCTGTAAACTCAGGGACAAGATAAGAATGTCCACTTTCACCATACCTCTTCAATATAGTGTTTGAAGTTCTTGCTAGAGCAATAAGAAAACTAAAAGAGATCAAGCGGATAAATATTGGAAACAAAGAAGTCAAATTATCCCTATTTGCAGACTATATGATAGTACACATGAGCTACCCCCAAAATTACATCAGAGAACTCTTACAGCTGATAAATACCTTCAGCAAGGTGGCTGGATAAAAAATTAACTCAAAAAATCAGAAGCCCTTCTTTATACAACAAACAAATATACCGAGAAAAAATAAGGGAAACAACCTCCTTCACAATAGCCACAAACAATATATAATACCTGAGGGTAACTCTAACCAAGCAAGTAAAGACCTGTACAACAAGAACTTCAAGCCCTTGAAGAAAGAAATTGAAGAGGCCTTTAGAAGATGGAAAGATCTCCCATGCTCATGGATAGGTAGGGTCAACATAATAAAAATGGCCATCCTACCAAAAGCAATATATAGATTCAATGCAATTCCTATCAAAATACCAACACAATTCTTAATAGACTTGGAAAGAACTATTCTCAATTTCATATGGAAAAACAAAAAACTCAGAATAGCTAAATCAATCCTTTACAATAAAAAAACTTCTGGAGGTATCACTATCCCAGATTTCAAGCTGTACTACAGAGCAATAGTAGTAAAAACAGCATGGTACTTGTATAGAAACAGACCAGTAGATCAATAGAATCAAATTGAAGACCCAAAAATGGACCCATACACCTATGGCCACCTAATTTTTGACAAAGAAGCCAAAACGTCACAATGGAAGAAGGACAGCATCTTCAACAAATGGTGCTGGTCCAACTGGATATCCACTTGTAAAAGAATGAAATTAGACCCATACTTATCTCCTTGTACAAAACTTAAGTCCAAGTGGATCAAAGACCTTAACATAAGCCCAGTCACACTAACTCTATTAGAAGAAAAAGTGGGGGAAACCCTTGAACTCATTGGCACAGGTGACAACTTCCTGAACAGAACACCAACAGCTCAGGACCTGAGATCAAAAATCAATAAATGGGACCTCATGAAACTGAAAAACTTCTGTAAGGCAAAAGACACTGTCATTCGAACAAAACAGCAGCCTA
>CAJQZJ010029676.1:0-12978 GCA_907164525.1 Lophiomys imhausi | reverse complement strand
GAGGTTCGTAAAACATGTAACTTGAACACACATTTTACTACACCTATAAGTCGCCAATGTTTCTACTGCGCACTAATACATATTCTAAGCTGTTCTTTTGACACCACTAGTAGACACAACAACTAGTGAAGTTCTCTTTACCTGGTAAGTAATCATGCCTGGAAACACTGTAGGAATGAACATTCATCAGGTATATTGTGAATTCAAACCATGGATGTAACATCTTTAAAGACGAACTATCTTCACACTCAGAACTGTTTCTTAAGGCCTTGTAGTAAAACGCATGTCTACTTTGATTTCTCACACAAGGAAATGTATGGCTGTTAGTGTGTCTCTGAAATATGTTAGCGACATGATGTCAATATATCTGTCAAGTGAGGGATTTCCTGGATGTTCGTAAAACATGTAACTTGAACACAGTTTTTACCACAACTACTAGTTGCGAATGATTCTATTGCGCACTAATACACATTCTAAGCGGTTCTTTTGACACCACCAGTAGACACAACAACTAGTGAAGATCTTTTACCTGGTAAGTATTCATGCCTGGAAACACTGTAGGAATGAACATTCATCAGGTATATTGTGAATTCAAACCATGGGTGTAACATCTTCAAAGACGAACTATCTTCATTCTCACAAGTGTTTCTTAAGGCCATGTAGTAAAAAATCGTCTAATTTGATTTCTCACACAAGGTAAAATATGGCTGTTAGTGTGTCACTAAAATATGTTAGGGACATGATGTGAATATATCTGTAAAGTGAAGGATGTCCTGGAGGTTCGTATTACATGTAACTTGAAAACAGTTTTTAACACAACTACTAGTCGCGAATGTTTCTACTGCCCACTAGTACAAATTCTAAGCAGTTCTTTTGACACCACCAGTAGACACAACAACTAGTGAAGTTCTCTTTTCCTGGTAAGTAATCATGCATGGAAACACTGTAGGAATGAACATTCATCAGGTATATTGTGAATTCAAACCATGGGTGTAAGATCTTCAAAGACGAACTATCTTCACTCTCAGAACTATTTCTTAAGGCCTTGTAGTAAAACGAATGTCTACTTTGATTTCTCACACAAGGAAAAGTATGGGTGTTAGTGTGTCACTGAAATATGTTAGGGACATGATGTGAACATATTTGTAAAGTGAGGGATTTCCTGGAGGTTCATAAAACAAGTAACTTGAACACATTTTTACCACAACTACTAGTCGAGAATGTTTCTACTGCGCACTAATACACATTCTAAGCTGTTCTTTTGACAACACCAGTAGACACAACAACTAGTGAAGGTCTCTTTACCTGGTAAGTAATCATGCTTGGAAACACTGTAGGAATGAACAATCATCAGGTATATTGTAAATTGAAACCATGGATGTAACATCTTTAAAGACGAACTATGTTCAATCTCAGAAGTGTTTCTTAGGCCTTGTAGTAAAACGAACGTCTACTTTGATTTCTCACACAAGGTAAAATATGGCTGTTAGTGTGTCACTAAAATATGTTAGGGACATGATGTGAATATATCGGTAAAGTGAGGGATTTCCTGGAGGTTCGTAAAACATGTAACTTGAACACACATTTTACCACAACTATTAGTCGCGAATGTTTCTACTGCGCACTAATACACATTCTAAGCTGTTGTTTTGACACCATCAGTAGACACAACAACTAGTGAAGTTCTCTTTACCTGGTAAATAATCATGCCTGGAAACACTGTAGGAATGAACATTCATCAGGTATATTGTGAATTCAAACCACGGATGTAACATCTTTAAATCAAACTATATTCACTCTCAGAATTGTTTCTTCAGGCCTTGTAGTAAAAGGAACTTCTACTTTGATTTCTCACACAAGGAAATATATGGCTGTTAGTGTGTCACTGAAATATGTTAGGGACATGATGTGAATATATCTGTAAAGTGAGGGATTTCCTTGAGGTTCGTAAAACATGTAATTTGAACACACATTATACCACAACTATTAGTCGCAAATGTTTCTACTGTGCACTAATACACATTATAAGCTGTTATTTTGAAACCACCAATAGACACAACAACTAGTGAAGTTCTCTTTACCTGGTAAGTAATCATGCCTGGAATCACTGTAGGAATGAACATTCATCATGTATATTGTGAACTCAAACCATGGGTGTAACATCTTCAAAGATGAACTATCTTCACTCTCAGAACTGTTTTTTAAGGCCTTGTAGTAAAACGAACGTCTACTTTGATTGTGAATATATCTGTAAAGTGAGGGATTTCATGGAGGTTCTTAAAACATGTAACTTGAGCACATATTTTACATCAACTGTAAGTCGCGAATGTTTCTACTGCGCACTAATACACATTCTAAGCTGTTCTTTTGACACCACCAGTAAACACAACTATTAGTCAATTTCTCTTTACCTGGTAAGTAATCATGCCTGGAAACACTGTAGGAATGAACATTCATCAGGTGTATTGTGAATTCAAACCATGGATGTAGCATTTTTAAAGACGAACTCTCTTCACTCTCAGAACTGTTTCTTAAGGCCTTGTAGTAAAACGAACGTCTACTTTTATTTCTCACACAAGGAAAACTATGGCTGTTAGTGTGTCTCTGAAATATGTTAGGGACATGATGTGAATATATCTGTAAAGTGAGGGATTTCCTGGAGGTTCGTAAAACTTGTAACTTGAACACCCTTTTTACCATAACTATTAGTCGCGATGTTTCTACTGCACACTAATACACATTCTAAGCTGTTCTTTTGACAACACCAGTAGACACAACAACTAGTGAAGTTCTCTTTAACTGGTAAGTAATCATGCCTGGAAACACTGTAGGAATGAACATTCATCAGGTATATTTTGAATTCAAACCATGGGTGTAAGATCTTCAAAGACGAACTATCTTCACTCTTAGAACTGTTTCTTAAGGCCTTGTAGTAAAACGAACGTCTACTTTGATTTCTCACACAAGGAAAAGTATGGCTGTTAGTGTGTCACCGAAATATGTTAGGGACATGATGTGAATATATCTGTAAAGTGAGGGATTTCTTGGAGGTTCGTAAAACATGCTACTTGAACACATTTTTACCACAACTACTAGTCGCTAATGTTTCTACTGCGCACTAATACACATTCTAAACTGTTCTTTTGACAACACCAGTAGACACAACAACTAGTGAAGTTCTCTTTACCTTGTAAGTAATCATGCCTGGAAACACTGTAGGAATGAACATTCATCAGGTATATTGTGACCTCCAACCATGGGTGTAACATCTTCAAAGATGAACTATCTTCACTCTCAGAACTCTTTCTTAAGGCCTTGTAGTAAAACGAACGTCTACTTTGATTTCTCACACAAGGAAAAGTATGGCTGTTAGTGTGTCACTGAAATATGTTAGGGACATGATGTGAATATATCTGTAAAGTGAGGGGATTCCTGGAGGTTCGTAAAACATGTAACTTGAACACACTTTTTACCACAAATATTTGTCGGAAATGTTTCTACTGCGCACTAATACACATTCTAAGCTGTTCTTTTTACACCACCAGTAGATAAAACAGCTAGTGAAGTTCTCTTTACCTGTTAAGAAATCATTCCTGGAAACACTGTAGGAATGAACATTCATCAGTTATATTGTGAATTCAAACCATGGATGTAACATCTTTAAAGACGAACTATCTTCACTCTCAGAACTGTTTCTTAAGGCCTTGTAGTAAAACGAACGTCTACTTTGATTTCTCACACAAGGAAAAGTATGGCTGTTAGTGTGTCACTAAAATATGTTAGGGACATGATGTGAATATATCTGTAAAGTGAGGGATTTCCTGGATGTTCGTAAAACATGTAACTTGAACACAGTTCTTACCACAACTACTAGTTGCGAATGTTTCTATTGCGCACAAATACACATTCTAAGCTGTTCTTTTGACACCACCGGTAGACACAACTACTAGTGAAATTCTTTTACCTGGTAAGTAATCATGCATGGAAACACTGTAGGAATGAACATTCATCAGGTATATTGTGAATTCAAACCATGGTTGTAACATCTTCAAAGACGAACTATCTTCACTCTCAGAACTGTTTCTTAAGGCCTTGTAGTAAAACGAACGTCTACTTTGATTCATCTCACAAGGAAATTACACTATTGGCTCTAATTATCAATATACCTGATGAACGTCCATTCCTACCGTGTTTTCAGACTTGTTCACTGTTGAGATAACGAGAACTACAATTCTTCTTGTTTCTAAGGGTGATTCCAGAGAAGAACTTAGAATGTGTATTTGAATGCACTGTTTCCTAAACGAATCATTCGTGACTAGAAGTTTTAGTATAATGTGTATTCAAGTTACAAATATAACCAAACTCCTGGAAATCCCTCACATTTTCAGTTATGTTGACATTTCATTGCTAACATACTTCAATGAGACACTAACAGCCATACTAATCCATTTGTGAGAAACCAAAAGGACATTCGTTTTACAAGTAGAACTTAAGAATCTGTTCACAGAGGGAACAGAGTTCGTATTTGAAGAACGTGCACTCCTAACGCTAACCCTAACCATAACTGTAACCCTATCCCTAACTCTAAAACATTATGAATGTCCTGTAAATCCCTGAATTCCAGATATGTTTGTTTCTCTTTGCTCACATATTCTAGTGACACACTAACCGCCATACTATTCCTTGTGTGAGAAATAAAAGAAGACATTCGTTTTACAACTAGGCCTTATGCAACTGTTAAGAGAGTGAAGGTAGTTCATATTTGAAGAAAGTACACTCCTAACCATAACCCTAACCTTAAAACTTTATGAATGTCCTCGAAATCCCTCAGTTTCCAGATATGGTTAAATCTCGTTGTTTACATATTTCAGTGACACACTGACGTCCATCCACTTTCCTGTGTGAGAAATCAAAGAAGATGTTAGTTTTACAACTGGGCCTTGAGAAACTGTTCACAGAGTGAAGATAGTGCGTATTTAACGAACGTACACTCCTAACCCTAACCCAACCCCTAACCGTGTACCTAACCCTAACCCTACCCTAAAAAAACTCTAACCCTAACCTAAGATGTTCGTTTTACTACAAGGCCTTAAGAAACTCTCTGAGAATGAAGATAGTTTGTCTTTGAGGAAAGTATACTCTGCATTCTAATTGTGAATATTCGTGATGAATGTACATTATTACCGTGTTTTCAGATTTGTTCACTTATGAGATAAAGAGATGTTCACTTTTTGTTCTTTCTACTGGGCAATTACAAAGAAGAGCTAACAATGTGTATTTGAAAACAAGGTTTCCTAAAGGAAGCATTCATGACTAGTAGTTGTGGTAAAAAGTCTGTTCATTTTACAAGTATAATGAATGTCCTCGTAATCCCACAGATTCCAGATATGTTTATATATCGTTGCTAACATACTTCAGTGACACACTAACAGCCATATTTATCCCTGTGTGAGAAATCAAAGAAGACGTTCGTTTTACAATTAGGCTTAGAAATTCCTCACAGAGGTAAGTTAGTTCTTATTTGAAAAGGACGCTACACACCCTAACCCAAACCCTAACATTAAGGCTAATCGTAACAGTAACCCTAACCATACCCTAACACTAAAACTAACCCTAACCCTAACCCTAACCCTAACCCTAACCCTAACCTTATCCCTAACCCTAACCCTAAACCTTTATGAAAGTCCTGGAAATCCTTCAGCTTCCTGACATGTTTGTTTATCTTAGCTAACAAACTTCTGAGACCTGATGAATGTCCATTCCTACCGTGTTTTCAGACTTTTTCACTGATGAGATAACGAGAACTTCACTTCTTGTTGTTTCTAAGGGTGATTCCAGAGAAGAACTCAGAATGTTTCCTAAATGAAGCATTCGTGACTAGAAGTTTTGGTAAAATGTGTGTTCAAGTTACAAATATAACCAACCTCCTGGAAATCCCTCACATTTTCAGTTATGTTGACATTTCATTGCTAACATACTTCAATGACACACTAACAGCCATAGTAATCCATGTGTGAGAAATCAAATAGAACATTCGTTTTACAACTAGGCCTTAAGAATCTGTTCACAGAGGGAAGAGAGTTCGTATTTGAAAAACGTACACTCCTAACGCTAACACTAACCATAACTGTAACCCTATCCCTAACCCTAAAACTTTATGAATGTCCTGTATATCCCTGAATTCCAGATATGTTTGTTTCTCTTTGCTCACATATTCTAGTGACACACTAACAGCCATACTATTCCTTGTGTGAGAAATAAAAGAAGACATTCGTTTTAGAACTAGGCCTTATGAAACTGTTCAGAGAGTGAAGGTAGTTCGTATTTGAAGAAAGTAAACTCCTAACCATAACTCTCACCTTAAATCTTTATGAATGTCCTCGAAATCCCTCAGTTTCCAGATATGGTTAATTCTCGTTTTTCACATATTTCAGTGACACACTGACATCCATCCACTTTCCTGTGTGAGAAATCAAAGAAGATGTTAGTTTTACAACTGGGCCTTAAGAAACTCTTCACAGAGTGAAGGTAGTGCGTATTTGAAGTACGTACACTCCTAACCCTAACCCAACCCCTAACCGAGTACCTAAACCTAACCTAACCCTAAAAAAACTCTAACCCTGACCCTAACCCTAACCCTAACCCTATCTCTTTATTAAGGTCCTGGAAATCCCTCGGATTCCAGATATATTTCTTCTGTTTGTTAACATACTTCTGTGACACACTAACAGCCATACTAATCCTTATGTGAGAAATCAAAGAAGATGTTCGTTTTACTGCTAGGCCTTAGGAAACTCTCTGAGAATGAAGACAGTTCGTCTTTGAGGAAAGTATACTCTGCATTCTAATTGTGAATATTCGTGATGAATGTACATTATTACCGTGTTTTCAGACTTGTTCACTTATGAGATAAAGAGATTTTCACTTTTTGTTCTTTCTACTTGGCAACAAGGTTTCCTAAAGGAAGCATTCGTGACTACTAGTTGTGGTAAAAAATCTGACATGTTACATGTATAATGAATGTCCTCCTAATCCCACAGATTCCAGATATGTTTATATATCGTTGCCAACATACTTCAGTGACACACTAACAGCCATATTTATCCCTGTGTGAGAAATCAAAGAAGACGTTCGTTTCAAAATTACGCTTAGAATCTCCTCACAGAGTGAAGTTAATTCTTATTTGAAAAGGACACTACACACGTAACACAAACCCGAACATTAATGCTATCCCTAACAGTAACCCTAACCCTACCCTAACCCTAACCCTAACCCTAACCCTAAACCTAACCCTAACCCTATCCGTAACCCTAACCCTAAACCTTTATGAAAGTCCTGGAAAACCTTCAGCTTCCTGACCTGTTTGTTTATCTTAGCTAACAAACTTCTGAGACCCACTAACAGCCTAACTATTCCCTGTGTGACAAATCAAAGAAGACGTTCGTGTTAAAAGTAGGTCTTAAGGAACTGTTCACAGAGTGAAGAGAGATTGTATTTGAAGAAGTACACTGCTAAAACTAAACCGAAACCTAACCCTAACCCTAAGCCTAAACCTAAACTTAAGCCTAAACCTAAACCTAACCCTAGCCCTAACCCTAACCCTAAACTTATTCCTAACCCTAAACCTTTATGAAAATCTTGTAAATCCCTCAGCTTCATGATATGTTTGTTTATCTTTGCTAACATACTTCTGTGACACACTGAGAGTCTTACTATTCCCTGTGTGACATATCAAAGAAGACGTTCGTGTAACAATTAGGTCTTAAGGAACTGTTCACAGAGTGAAGATAGTTCGTATTTGAAGAACACTGCTAACACTTACCCTAAACCTAGTCCAACACCCTAACACTAAATTAACCATAACCCTAACTCTAACCCTAACACTAACCCTAACTCTAAACCTAACACTAAAACTTTATGAATATCCTGGAAATCACTGAGCTTCCAAATATGTTTGTTTCTCTTTGCTAACATATTTCACTGACACATTAACAGCCATACTTTTCCTTGTGTAAGAAGTCAAAGTAGTTTTACTACTAGGCTTTAAGGAACTTTTCTGAATGTGAAGATATTTCGTGTTGGTAGAAATTACACTATTGGCTCTAATTGTCAATATACCTGATGAATGTCCATTCCTACCGTGTTTTCAGACTTGTTCACTGATGAGGTAATGAGAATTTCACTTCTTGTTGTTTCTAAGGGTGATTCCAGAGAAGAACTCAGAATGTGTATTTGAATGCACTGTTTCCTAAACGAAGCATTCGTTACTAGCAGTTTTGGTAAAATGTGTGTTCAAGTTAGAAATATAACCAACCTCCTGGAAATCCCTCACATTTTCAGTTATTTTGACATCTCATTGCTAACATATTTCAATGACACACTAACAGCCATAGTAATCCATGTGTGAGAAATCAAGGAGGACATTCGTTTTACAACTAGGCCTTAAGAATCTGTTCAGAGAGGGAAGAGAGTTCGTATTTGAAAAACGTACACTCCTAACGCTAACCCTAACCCTAACTGTACCCCTATCCCTAACCCTAAAACTTTATGAATGTCCTGTAAATCCCTAATTCCAGATATGTTTGTTTCTCTTTGCTCACATATTCTAGTGACACACTAACAGCCATACTATTCCTTGTGTGAGAAATAAAAGAAGACATTCGTTTTACAGGTAGGCCTTATGAAACTGTTCAGAGAGTGAAGGTAGTTCGTATTTGAAGAACGTACACTCCTAACACTAACCCAAACCCTAACCGTGTACCTAACCCTAACCCTAACCCTAACCCTAAAAAAACTCTAACCCAACCCTAACTCTAACCCTAACCCTAACACTTTATTAAGCTCCTTGAAATCCCTCGGCTTCCAGATATATTTCTTCTGTTTGTTAACATACTTCTGTGACACACTAACAACCATACCAATCCTTATGTGAAAAATAAAGGAGATGTTCGTTTTACTACTAGGCCTTAAGGAACTCTCTGAGAATGAAGATAGTTTCTCTTTGAGGAAAGTATACTCTGCATTCTAATTGTGAATATTCGTGATGAATGTACATTATTACCGTGTTTTCAGACTTGTTCACTTATGAGATAGATTTTCACTTTTTGTTCTTTCTACTGGGCAATTACAAAGAAGAGCTAACAATGTGTATTTGAAAACAAGGTTTCCTAAAGGAAGCATTCGTGGCTAGTAGTTGTGGTAAAAAGTCTGTTCATTTTACAGGTATAATGAATGTCCTCGTAATCCCACAGATTCCAGATATGTTTATATATTGTTGCTAAAAAATTTCAGTGACACACTAACAGCCATATTTATCCCTATGTGAGAAATCAAAGAAGACGTTCATTTTCCAATTGGGCTTAGAAACTTCTCACAGAGTGAAGTTAGTTCTTATTTGAAAAGGACGCTACACACCCTAACCCAAACCCTACTATTAAGGCTAACCCTAACAGTAACCCTAACCCTACCCTAACCCTAACCCTAACCCTAACCCTAACCCTAACCCTGACCTTATCCCTAACCCTAACACTAAACCTTTATGAAACTCCTGGAAATCCTTCAGCTTCCTGACATGTTTGTTTATCTTAGCTAACAAACTTCTGAGACCCACTAACAGCCTAACTATTCCCTGTGTGACAAATCAAAGAAGACGTTCGTGTTAAAAGTAGGTCTTAAGGAACTGTTCACAGAGTGAAGAGAGATCGTATTTGAAGAAGTACAATGCTAAACCTAAACCTAACCCTAACCCTAACCCTAAGCCTAAACCTAAAACTCACCCTAAACCTAAACCTAAACCATGGTTTAACCCTAACCCTAACCTTATTCCTAACCCTAAACCTTTATGAAAATCTTGTAAATCCCTCAGCTTCATGATATGTTTGTTTATCTTTGCTAACATACTTCTGTGACACACTGAGAGTCTTACTATTCCCTGTGTGACATATCAAAGAAGACGTTCGTGTAACAACTAGGTCTTAAGGAACTGTTCACAGAGTGAAGATAGTTCGTATTTGAAGAACACTGCTAACACTTACCCTAAACCCTGTCCACCACCCTAACACTAAATTAACCATAACCCTAACTCTAACCCTAACACTAACCCTAACTCTAAACCTAACACTAAAACTTTATGAATATCCTGGAAATCACTGAGCTTGCAAATATGTTTGTTTCAATTTGCTAACATATTTCACTGACACATTAACAGCCATACTATTCCTTGTGTAAGAAGTCAAAGTAGTTATACTACTAGGCTTTAAGGAACTTTTCTGAGTGTGAAGATAGTTCGTGTTGGTAGAAATTACACTATTGGCTCTAATTGTCAATATACCTGATGAATGTCCATTCCTACCGTGTTTTCAGACTTGTTCACTGATGAGATAATGAGAACTTCACTTCTTGTTGTTTCTAAGGGTGATTCCAGAGAAGAACTCAGAATGTGTATTTGAATGCACTGTTTCCTAAACGAAGCATTCGTGACTTGAAGTTTTGGTAAAATGTGTGTTCAAGTTACAAATATAACCAACATCCTGGAAATCCCTCACATTTTCAGTTATGTTGACATCTCATTGCTAACATACTTCAATGACACACTAACAGCCATAGTAATCCATGTGTGAGAAATCATAGAGGACATTCGTTTTACAACTAGGCCTTAAGAATCTGTTCAGAGAGGGAAGAGAGTTCGTATTTAAAAAACGTACACTCCTAACGCTAACCCTAACCATAACTGTAACCTTATCCCTAACCCTAAAACTTTATGAATGTCCTGTAAATCCCTGAATTCCAGATATGTTTGTTTCTCTTTGCTCACATATTCTAGTGACACACTAACAGCCATACTATTCCTTGTGTGAGAAATAAAAGAAGACATTTGTTTTACAACTAGGCCTTATGAAACTTTTCAGAGAGTGAAGGTAGTTCGTATTTGAAGAAAGGACACTCCTAAACATAACCCTAACCTTAAACCTTTATGAATGTCCTCGAAATCCCTCAGTTTCCCGATATGGTTAAATCTCGTTGTTCACATGTTTCAGTGACACACTGACATCCATCCACTTTCCTGTGTTAGAAATCAAAGAAGATGTTAGTTTTACAACTGGGGCTTAAGAAAATCTTCACAGAGTGAAGATAGTGCGTATTTGAAGAATGTACACTGCTAACCCTAACCCTAACCCTAACCGTGTACCTAACCCTAACCCTAACCCTAAAAAAATTCTAACCTTAACCCTAAACCTAACCCTAACCCTAACTCTTTATTAAGGTCCTGGAAATCCCTCGGCTTCCACATATATTTCTTCTGCTTTGTAAACATACTTCTGTGACACACTAACAGCCATACTAACCCTTATGTGAGAAATCAAAGAAGATGTTCGTTTACTACCAGGCCTAAGAAACACTCTGAGAAAGAAGATAGTTCGTCTTTGAGGAAAGTATACTCTGCATTCTAATTGTGAATATTCGTGATGAATGTACATTATTACCGTGTTTCCAGACTTGTTCCCTTATGAGATAAAGAGATTTTCACTTTTTGTTCTTTCTACTGGGCAATTAAAAGACGAGGAAACAATGTGTATTTGAAAACAAGGTTTCCTAAAGGAAGCATTCGTGACTAGTAGTTGTGGTAAAAAATCTGTTCATTATACATGTATAATGAATGTCCTCCTAATCCCACAGATTCCAGATATGTTTATATATCGTTGCTAAGATACTTCAGTGACACACTAACAGCCATATTTATACCAGTGTGAGAAATCAAAGAAGACGTTCGTTTTACAATTAGGCTTAGAAACTCCTCACAGGGTGAAGTTAATTCTTATTTGAAAAGGACGCTACACACCCAAACCCAAACGGTAACATTAAGGCTAACCCTACCAGTAACCCTAACCCTAACCCTAACCCTAACCCTTATCCTAACCCTAACCCTAACCCTAACCTTATCCCTAACCCTAACCCTAATCCTTTAGGAAAGTCCTGGAAATCCTTCAGCTTCCTGACATATTTGTTTATCTTAGCTAACAAACTTCGGAGACCCACTAACAGCCTAACTATTCCCTGTGTGACAAATCAAAGAAGACGTTCGTGTTAAAAGTAGGTCTTAAGGAACTGTTCAGAGTGAAGAGAGATCGTATTTGAAGAAGTATACTGCTAAACCTAAACCTAACCCTAACCCTAAGCCTAAACCTAACCCTAACCCTAAACCTAAACCTAACCCTAGCCCTAACCCTAACCCTAACTTTATTCCTAACCCTAAACCTTTATGAAAATCTTGTAAATCCCTCAGCTTCATGATATGTTTATCTTTGCTAACATACTTCTGTGACACACTGAGAGTCCTACTATTCCCTGTGTGACATATCAAAGAAGACGTTCGTGTAACAACTCGGTCTGAAGGAACTGTTCACAGAGTGAAGATAGTTCGTATTTGAAGAACACTGCTAACACTTACCCTAAAACTAGTCCACCACCCTAACACTAAATTAACCATAACCCTAACTCTAACCCTAACACTAACCCTAACTCTAAACCTAACACTAAAACTTTATGAATATCCTGGAAATCACTGAGCTTCCAAATATGATTGTTTCTCTTTGCTAACATATTTCACTGACACATTAACAGCCATACTATTCCTTGTGTAAGAAATCAAAGTAGTTTTACTACTAGGCTTTAAGGAACTTTTCTGAGTGTGAAGATAGGTCGTGTTGGTAGAAATTACACCATTGGCTCTATTTGTCAATATACCTGATGAATGTCCATTCCTACCGTGTTTTCAGACTTGTTCACTGATGAGATAACGAGAACTTTACTTCTTGTTGTTTCTAAGGGTGATTCCAGAAAAGAACTCAGAATGTGTATTTGAATGCACTGTTTCCTAAACGAAGCATTCGTGACTAGAAGTTTTGGTAAAATGTGTGTTCCAGTTACAAATATAACCAACCTCCTGGAAATCCCTCACATTTTCAGTTATGTTGACAT
>CAJQZJ010029672.1:0-17953 GCA_907164525.1 Lophiomys imhausi | reverse complement strand
TTTTTTTAAATACTTTATTTTTTTTTCTTCAAGTTACATCTCAGTAACAAACCCCTCCCTATTCCCACTTCCTATCCCGCCCTTCCACCCTCTTCCCCCCAGAAGTTTCCCCTTTCAGTCCAACAGATGGTTCCATCTCTTATTACAGTAAGTATTATACAAAACAACAGATATAAATATGCCACATTTATGAGAGTTAAATGGCCCAGTATACCTTCCCAATGTCCAGTTTATACATATTTGGCCCCTGACTTTAACATTCTACTATCTAACCATCTCCTTGAGTTTAAAGGTCTACATGTGACTCAACATTCATACTAACTTGCAACACACTTTTAAGAGTATCTTCTTAGATCTATAACACCCTCTTGATTCCTAAACAACTCAAAATTTAACTATGAGACTCTAGCTGTCTATTCTTCAACCACCTCAGAGACCTGAGAGGGATAAATATATTTGCTTATATAGGAAGTGCAGGGCCTGCAGCTTCCAAAACTAAGAAAGGACATACCAATGACTGCCTGGACAGTTCCCATTTTCTCTCCATACATTCCTGCATCAGTCTTCAGCCTTTGGGTCCTGTTTCTCTGACAGACATTTGTTGTAGAGCAGGGATTATGAAGGACTTACCTACCCTGTCTTGGCAGAGTTAGGCTGTCGACTTCCCTGCTACCAAGTTTTGTCCTTTTTGGACAGCAGTCTGTCTGCAGTTGGTGCAAGGGGTTTTTTCATGCCAAGAGATAGGCTTGCCACTAATTCAACCATCTTACAGTGGAGGTTCTTCGATGCTTATCTTCTACTTGGAGTAGAATAGGGGGTGCTGTCAGGCGCTGATATGTCTCGATATCAAAAAAAAATCTTGATTTAAGATAACATCTTTGAATGCCATATTCTGCAGATCTCTTGGGGTTTTTGAAGATGCCCTATCCATCTCTTGTATTTAGATAAGCAAGTGTTGCTTGTCTCTTAGCAACTTGATTACTGGGTAGTTTAGAGAATATCTGTGATAGACTGTCATAGTAGCTAACAAAGTGACATGTTTGCATGACTAGGAGTTTGTTTTACTTAACTATCCTAGACCGTTTTAGACGCTTGGTATCAAGAGGTCAGAGCTTCACATTTTATTTTTAAGTATCTCTAGGTATGATACCATTAGGAAGCGTTACCTTTAAATTTGTATCAATATACAAAGATCTATTCAATTGTGGTTAAATATACTCTTAATTATGTATCAATATACAAAGATCAATGCCTATGTAGCCCAATACAATCTTAATATTACATCCATATGCAAGGGTCAATACCATTGTGGCCAACTATAATCTTAATTTTGTATCAATATACAAAGATCAATACCGATGTAATCCAATACAATCTTATTTTTGCACAATAAACAATGGTCAATACCACTTTAGCCAAATAAACTACTAATTTTGTATCAATATACAAAGGTATAAGGGCATATTCAATAATCTACCCCTTCTTCTTGGACCTTCCTGTGCTATATCTAATTTTTCTCAAGCCCATGCACTCCTACATAGGAGAGGAAGAAGGATACAGAAAAGGAAAAGTAGGAAGTCCCTGGGGCTAACCTCCAAAACCCATTAAGACAGGACCATTTATCAGCTTGTAGTCTCTTCCCCTAAATATCAGAGTTTTCAGTTATCCTTCAAATAACCAAAAAGAAGGGCGGAGAAACACCTTCCCCACCCTCTGGGCATGGGACGTCGCTCTCTTAAAGTGACTTCCTGCTGATTTGGGTCGTAGTAGACCTGTTTGGGGCCCGAACCCAAATGGAAAAAATGGTTAAAAATGTTAGTACACTCCTTTTATGTTCAGTCCTTCTGTTCTCAGCTGTTTAGATGACCTAAGGGTTTTGTAGGCAGAAGCTGATCTTGCAGGCTTCACTGAGGTTCCTGCCGGGGCATTGTGTAGAGCTGAACGGTCCCAGTGACATTGGATTGCTGTGATTGTTGCAGGCCCCCGATGGAGACAGCTATTGAGGAAGTCTGCCAGGCAGAATCAACTGGGTCACTCGTCCTCCTTGGTGCCTGATTCTGCTCTCTGCTGAGGTTTCCGCTGTCCAGCCGTCCCTGGGCTCCCCTAATGGACGCTTCGATTCTCCTGGAATGATAAGAACAGAGCCCTGCCCCAATCCCAACCCTAGGACAATTGCCCTCTTTTTTTGGGGTGGGGTGGGGGGGGCTAGGTAGTACTTCTCCTGAAGCAAATTTGGCCTTCTGACAACTTACAAAGCGTTATCTTTCAATCCGGGTTAAAGAAGAAATCATTCTGTCACCTTGGAGCTAAACCAGCTCTAGTGTATATATTTTGAGGTCCCAAAGGACAATCTGCCTGCATCGAGAAGGCTTTTGTAAGTAGCCTCCAAACCTAGGTCCCTCCAAATCCCATGTGTGTGTCTCTGAACTCTAATTATTGGGATCAGGGACCTGTGTTTCCCATCTGAAGGGATCAAAGATGTGTTCCACCACTCCTGGATGGAAGTCTTTCTCTATTTAGAGTTTGCCCTGCATCAGGCTGACCCTGAGCTCCGGGATCTGCCCGTTTCTGTCTCCAGTGTGCTGGGGGCTGGGACCAAGGGTGTACTCTTCTTGAATGGTGGGACCAAGAGTATGCACCCTCACCACCCCGCTCCGTATGACTCCAGAATACATCAGACCACCAATTCTATGGTGCTCCCCCCCCCCCCCGTCTCCGCTGAAGTCAAAGGCATGGGCCAATACCACAATTCTCTTGTATTTTACCTTAGCTCCACATCTTCTCTACACCTGGAAGTCTGCAAAACCAGGCTGAATGGCTGTATCCTCTATTCCATTCACAGTGTTTCAGCCCTGCCCCCTGCCTTTTTTTTTTTATAGTTAATAAATTTATTTGTTTGTTGCTTCAGGTTACATCCTTATCATATTGTCCTCTTTTCCCGCTTCCCAGCCCCACCCTCCCATGCTCTACCCCCTGACCCTTCCGTCTTGTTCCTCTGAGGTGGAGTGTCCCTGCCTAACAGTCTCTCACCACAGATCAGGAGTCATATGAGGGCCAAGAGCCTCTTCATTCACCGGGGGCCTACGAGGCAGTACTGCCAGTGAAAGGTGTCTCCTTGCTACTGGGGGAATACTAAAAAAAAAAGACCAACAAACACACAAACCCACAAAAACAAAGAATATCAACAAAAAAAGAGAGGAAAAAGAGAAGGGAAAAGGAAAAAGAAAAAAGAAAAAGATAATAAAAAAATTATGTCCATGTTCCTTTTGGTGTGTTGGTTGTAGTACAGATATCCTGTACGATATAGTTAAAATCCTACTATAAGTGAATAGATGCCATGTGCATCCTTCTGAGACTGGGTTAGCTCACTCAGGATGAGCTCCTCTAGATCCATCCATTTGGTTGCAAATTGCATGATTTCATTGTTTCTTATAGCTGAGTAATATTCCATTGTATAGATGTACCACAATTTTTTAATCCATTCTTCAGTTGAGGAACATCGGGTTGTTTCCAATTTCTAGCTATTACAAATAAGGCTGCTATGAACATAGATGAGGAGACTTCCCTATGTCTCCGTGAGAGGTCCTTTGGGTGTATACCCAGAAGTGGTATGGCTGGGTCCTGAGGCAAGGTTATTCCTAGATTTCTAAGATATCGCCAGACAGACCTCCATAGTGGTTGCACAAGCCTGCACTCCCACCAGCAATGGAGTAGGGTTCCCCTTTCTCCACACCCTCACCAGCATGCGCTATCATTTGAGCTCTTTTTCTTAGCCATTCTAACAGGTGTTAGGTGGAATCTCAGGGTCGTCTTGAGTTGCATTTCTCTGATGATTAAGGATGTTGAACATTTCTTCAGGTGTCTCTCAGCCCTTAGGGATTCCTCCTTTGTGAATTCTCTATTTAGCTCCATCTCCCATTTTTTGATTGGATTATTTGGTTTCTTGGCATTTAGTTTCTTGAGTTCTTTGTAGATTTTAGATAATAGCCCTCTGTCAGATGTGGGGTTGGTGAAGATTTTCTCCCAGTCTGTTGGTTGCCGTTTTGTTTGAATGATAGTGTCCTTTGCCTTACAGAAGCTTTTCAGTTTCATGAGGTCCCATTTATTGATTGTTGATCTCAGGTCCTGAGCTGTTGGTGTTTTGTTCAGGAAGTTGTCACCTGTGCCAATGAGTTCGAGGGTTTCTCCTAATTTTTCTTCTATTATCTTTAGTGTGGCCGGCCTTATGTTAAGGTCTTTGATCCACTTGGAATTAAGTTTTGTACAAGGTGATAGGTATGGGTCTAATTTCATTCTTTTGCAAGTGGACATCCAGTTGGACCAGCACCATTTGTTGAAGATGCTGTCCTTCTTCCATTGTGCGTTTTTGGCTTCTTTGTCAAAGATTAGTTGGCCATAGGTGTGTGGATCCATGTTTGGGTCTTCAATTCGATTCCATTGATTCACTGGTCTGTTTCTATACCAGTACCATGCTGTTTTTATTACTGTTGCTCTGTAGTACAGCTTGAAATCTGGGATGGTGATACCTCCAGATGTTTTTTCATTGTACAGGATTGATTTAGCTATTCTGGGCTTTTTGTTGTTCCATATGAAGTTGAGACTAGCTTTTTCCAGGTCTATAAAGAATTGTGTTGGTATTTTGATAGGAATTGCATTAAATCTATATATTGCTTTTGGTAGGATAGCCATTTTTATTATGTTGATCTTACCTATCCATGAGCATGGGAGATCTTTCCATCTTCTAAATACCTCTTCCATTTCTTTCTTCCGGGGCTTGAAGTTCTTGTTATACAGGTCCTTTACATGCTTGGTTAGAGTTACCCCCAGGTATTTTATGTTGTTTGTGGCTATTGTGAAAGGAGTTGTTTCCCTTATTTCTTTCTCGGTATATTTGTTTGTTGTATAAAGAAGGGCTTCTGATTTTTTTTGAGTTAATTTTGTATCCAGCCACCTTGCTGAAGTTGTTTATCAGCTGTAAGAGTACTTTGGTGGAGTTTTTGGGGTCACTTATGTATACTAACATATCATCTGCGAATAGGGATAATTTGACTTCTTCATTTCCAATTTTTATCCCTTTGATCTCCTTTAGTTGTCTTATTGCTCTAGCAAGGACTTCAAGTACTATATTGAAGAGATATGGTGAAAGTGGACATCCTTGTCTTGTCCCTGAGTTTAGAGGAAATGCTTCAAGCTTCTCTCCATTTAATTTGATGTTGGCTACTGGCTTGCTGTATATTGCCTTTATTATTTCTAGGTATGGTCCTTGTATGCCCGTTCTCTCCAGAACTTTTAGCATGAAGGGGTGTTGGATTTTGTCAAATGCTTTTTCTGCATCTAGCGAGATTATCATGTGGTTTTTTTTCTTTCACCTTGTTTATGTGGTGAATTACATTGATAGACTTTCGTATATTGAACCATCCCTGCATTCCAGGGATGAAGCCTACTTGATCATGGTGTATGATACTTTTGATGTGTCCTTGAATTCGATTTGCTAGTATTTTATTAAGTATTTTTGCATCTATGTTCATGAGGGAGATTGGTCTGAAGTTCTCTTTCTTTGTTGGGTCTTTGTGTGGTTTAGGAATCAGAATGACAGTGGCCTCATAGAATGAGTTTGGCAGTGATCTTTCTGTTTCTATGTGGTGGAAGAGTTTGAAAAGTAATGGTGTTAGTTCCTCTTTGAAGGTCCGGTAGAATTCCGTGCTAAAGCCATCTGGCCCTGGGCTTTTTTTGGTTGGGAGATTATTAATGACTGTTTCTATTTCCTTGGGTGTTATTGGGCTGTTTAAGCTGTTAATCTGATTTTGATTTAGTTTTGGTAGGTGGAATTTATCGAGGAAATTGTCCATTTCGCTTAGGATTTCAAATTTAGTGGAATATAGATTTTTAAAGTAATGCCCAAATATTTTCTGGATCTCCTCAATGTCTGTTGTTATTTCTCCCTTTTAATTTCTGATTTTGTTGATTTGTGTTCTTTCCCTTTGCCTTTTAGTTAATTTGGCTAGGGGTCTGTCTATTTTGTTGATTTTCTCAAAGAACCAACTCTTGGTTTCATTGATTCTTTGTATAGTTCTTTTTGATTCTAAGTTGTTGATTTCAGCCCTAAGTTTGATGATTTCCTGCCTTCTGCTCTTCTTGGGAGTGTTTGTTTCTTTTTTTTCCAATTCACCCAGCTTAGCTGTTAGTTCAGTAATATGAGCTGTCACAATTTTCTTTTTGAAAGCACTTAGTGCTATGAACTTTCCTCGTAGCACAGCTTTCAATGTATCCCATAGGTTTGGGTATGTTGTGTCTTCATTGTCGTTGGATTTTAAGAAGTCTTTGATTTCCTTCTTTATTTCTTCCCTGACCCAGTGGTCATCCAGTAAGGAGCTGTTCAATTTCCATGTGTGTGTAGGCTTTCTGTTGATTCTTTTGCTGTTGAAGACCAGCTTTATTCCGTGGTGGTCTGATAAGATACAAGGTGTTATTTCAATTTTCTTGTATCTATTGAGACTATCCTTGTGACCAACTATGTGGTTGATTTTGGAGAAGGTTCCGTGGGGTGCTGAGAAAAAGGTGTATTCCTTTGTGTTTGGGTGAAATGTTCTGTAGATATCTGTTAGGTCCATTTGTTTCATGATCTCTGTTAGACTCAATATTTCTCTGTTTGTCTTCTGTCTTGATGATCTGTCCATTGTTGTGAGTGGGGTGTTGAAGTCTCCCACTACTAATGTGTTGTGATCGACGTGCGCTTTAAGTTTTCGAAGTGTTTCTTTTATGAAAGTAGGTGCCTTTGTATTTGGGGCATAGATGTTCAGTATTGAGATTTCCTCTTGATGAATATTCCCTTTAATGAGTATATAGTGCCCTTCTTTGTCTTTCTTCATTAACTTCAGTTGGAAGTCTGTTTTGTTTGATATTAGGATGGCTGCTCCAGCTTGCTTCCTGGGTCCATTTGCTTGGAAAACCTTTTCCCAGCCCTTTACTCTGAGGCAGTGTCTATCTTTCGTAGTTAGATGTGTCTCTTGTATACAGCATAAGGAAGGGTCTTGCTTGCGGATCAACTCTGTAAACCTATGTCTTTTTATTGGGTAGTTGAGACCATTGATGTTGATGGATATTAGTGACCTGGGGTTGTTATTTCCCATTAGTTTGGTATAGGTGGTGGTCCTGTGCCTCTTTTGGTTTAGTTGCTGATGGGTTTTCTATTCCCTTTGTTTTCTTGGGTGGAGTTTTCTTCTCTGGGTTGGGATTTTCCTTCTAGGGTTTTCTGTAGGGCTGGGTTTGTGGGTAGATATTGTTTAAATTTGATTTTGTCATGGAATATCTTGTTTTCTCCATCTATGTTGATAGAGAGTTTTGCTGGGTAAAGTAGTCTGGCTGGGCACCTATGATCTCTCAGGACTTGTAGTATATCTGACCAGGCCCTTCTAGCTTTTAACGTTTCTGAGGAGAAGTCAGGTGTAATTCTGATGGGTCTGCCATTGTATGTGACTTGACCTTTTTCTCTTACAGCTTTTAATATTCTTTCTTTGTTCTGTACATTTGGTGTTTCAATTATTATGTGGCGAGAGGAGTTTCTTTTCTGATCTAATCTGTTTGGTGTTCTGTAAGCCTCTTGGATTTTTATTGGCATCTCTTTTTTCAGGTTTGGGAAGTTTTCCTCTATGATTTTGTTGAAGATATTTCCTGGACCTTGGAGTCGGGAGTCCTCTCTTTCCTCTATACCTATAATTCTTAGGTTCCATCTTTTCATTGAGTCCTTGATTTCTTGAATGTTGTGGGTGAGAGATTTTTTAGCCTTCTCATTTTCTTTGGATGTTGTACTGATTTCTTCCACTGAATCTTCCATGCCTGAGATCCTGTCTTCCATCTCTTGCATCCTATTGTTGATACTCAAATCCATAGTTCCTGTTCTCTTCCCTTGATTCTCCACTTCCTCTTTTAACTCTGACTGTGTTTTCTTCATTGTTTCTATTTCTATTTTCATGTCTTGTATGGTTTTGTTCGTTTTGTACATTTCCTTCTCCAGCTTGCTTGTTTTTGTATGAAAATCTTTCATTGCTTTTTCCTTTTCCTGTTCAAGCTCTGTCACCTTGGCTTGGAGCTCTTTAATGGTGTTGTTCCTTGTTTTGACTTGTAGAATTGTGGCTTCTTTGAATTCCTTCATAGATTTAAGTTCTTCTTGCAGGGACTCTATCACTTTCCATAATGCAGAATTGTCAACATTTTCATGTGTTTCTGTTGGTGTGTGGTCATCCGAATTGGATGAGCTAGGATAATTCTGCTTTGTTGGAGTCATATTTCCTTGATTTCTATTTTTTTTTTTTTTTTGTCCTTTGGCCATTGGATGCGTTTAGCTGTCTGTTTTCTGTGCTTGGAACCACAGTGGATGATATGGTGCAGGGGACGAGTTACTTGGCTATCTGTCGTTGCTTACAGGGGGATTTCAAGTTCACTGTGGTTTTAATCGCCTGAGGCACTGTGAGCTGGTGCAGCCTATTCCCAGGTTGTGAGTAATGGACCAGGATTGTTTCACTGCTCCCAATTCAGACTTCTCTATGTTGCACTCTGAGTTATCAGCCTGTAATGGTTCTGATGGTATGGGCCTGTTTGCCCAGGCACAGATTCTGGGCTTTGTTTGTCGTCACGGAGGCTGACAGGGTCTGGCTCCACACCTAATATGTCTGGATTTTCCAGAATACAGCTATGGTCCCGATTTCTGGTTTCTCACTAGGCTTCTCACCACAGGGCTGACCTCTGTGCCTGATTCCCTTCCTGTCTGTGCCACCGCGGGTACCCCTCCCTGGCTGCTAGGCCGTGGGTACCCCAAGCCCCGTATCCTCCGGCAGCCTGAGTGGTCCTCTTGCCTCAGCAGCTCAGCCGTGGGTGCACGGATCCCTGGCCCCGCCCACGCCTGTCTCTCTCCCCAGTTGACCTGCCGTGGGTTCGCGGGGATTTGGCCCTGCCAGCCGGGTTCCCTCCCCAGCTGCGCTGCCATGAGTGCGCGGGATTCGGCCCCTTCCGCCCGCCTTTGTGTTCCCGGCTTCCCGCTCTCTCTTGGAACCTCCCACCCTCCGCTTCGCGAGCGGCTGCAGACCACCCGCTCAGCCCCCTGTTTGTTCCTTGCTAAGCCTTCCACTATCTCGCAAAGTTTTTTAAGTGGGTATAAGTTCTACCTGAGGTGTGGGGAGCCCAATAGGCCAGCGATCTATGGCCAAGTGGACCCTGATTCTGCCTGCTGTAAGTTGGGATCTATCTTATCAGGCGCCTCTCCAAATGGAAGTTCCCAAATCCCGGGTTTAGTGGCTTCTGTGTCTGTGAGAGATGGGGAGAGCCTTGCCCTGGGACTTTTAACAGTCCCTTGGGAGCTGTGAGTGTTCCCGGGGGGGTCTAGCCCCTCTGGTTTTTGCACAGTGCCTAATAACTCTGTGTTTTTTATGGCTCTTTTTTCCCCCGTGTTCAAAATGCGCCAGTGTAGGTCGCCGCCATCTTGGCCCCTGTCTAGACATTCTTGATCGTGGTAATTTATAGTTTTCTTTTGCTTTGACCAAACTAAGGTGGTCAACATTTAGAAATCTTTTTCAAAGGCCATATTTTGGCTGTGCTAATTTTTTGTTTTGTACTTTGCTGATGTTTTTGGCTTTGCTTACTAATTTCTTTCACTTTTCTTTTTCTAGTTGTTTAGTAAAGATTAAAACGTTGAGGGGGCTCCTACCTTTTAAATATAATGCCTTTATATAGCTATGAGTTGCCCTCAGAGCTTTGCTTAGCTGCATTCCACTGTTTTTCATGTATTGTGTTTTCATTTTTGACTCAGCTGAAAATAGTTTCTAATTACTTAGGATTTTCTTCTTTGACCTACTTCTTTGAAATCTGTTAATTTTCAGGTATTTAAGGACTTTCCAGACATTATTATTTTTAATTTAAGTATTATGCTGGTTAGTTTTTGTAAACTTGACACAAATAGAGTCCCCTGGGAAGAAGGACCCTCAAAGGAAGAAGTGGCTGGATCAGATTAGCCCATGGGCATATCTTTGGGGCATGTCTTGATTAATGATTGACATGGAAGTACCACACCCACTGTGAGTGACTGGAGATCCTAGATTGTATCAGAAAGCTGACCAACCCATGGACAGTAAGCCAGTAAGCAATGTTCCTCCATGGTCTTGAGTTCCTGATTTCAGATTCCTGTTTTAGCGCCTGCCCTGACTTCTCTCAATAGTATATTGTGATGTGGAAATGTAAGCCAGATAAACCCAGCTTTCTTTGAGTCATAGTATTTATCACAGTAGCAGAAAGCAAACTAGGACAAGCATGCTATGAAAAACAAAGCTAATATATAACATTTCATTCTTACCCAAGCATATTATATGACTTGGCAAACATCCTGTTTGCATTTTTATGAAGAATATATATTCTGTAGCAGAGCGGTTTTGTTTTGTGGATTTTTTGTTTGTTTTGGTTTTGTTTTGTTGTTTGTTGTTTATTCATTCATTTATTTATTTATTTGAGACAGGGTTTTTCTGAGTAGCTCTAGTTGTCCTGGAACTTACTCTGTAGACCAGGCTGGCCTCATACTCAGAGATCCCCCTGCCTCTGCCTCCATAGTGCTGGGATTAAAGGTGTGTGGCACCCACACAAGGCAGTTAGGTAGTTCTTATCTCCCAGTTGATTCTACAAATAATTTAAGGATTGACAGTGTTGTTCAGGTCACCCATTTGGCCATAGGCTTTTTCATCCAGTACTGAGAAGAAGTTATTACAATCTTTATTACTATGGATTTGCCCTTTTTTCTTTGTTGGCTTTCATGACTTCCTAATAATTTTACTTTTCTTAAATAAGAAAAATTATGTGTGTGTGTATGTATAAAGGTCAAAGAACAACTTCCAAAAGTTAGTGTCCTCTCTCCAGCCTGGAGGATTGATTAACCACAAGATCTTCGGCAAGCCCTGCACCAGTTCTGATTTGGCCTTCTTAATAATTATTATGAACTATTTTTCTTATCTCTAGTTAGTTATAGTCCTGCCTTGAAGTCTATCTTGTCTGATATTAATATAACCGCTCCACTTTTCTTAGGCTTACTGTTTGTCTTAGGTAAATATTTTTCCACTCTTCATTCTATTAGTGTCTTTATGTTTAGTTCTTCTATATCTCTTGCACATAGTTCACAGTTAGTTCATAGTTTTTGAATCTCGTCTAGTAGTCCCTATACTTCTATTGGAGTTTTTAGTCCATTTACACATAATGTAATGATATGGATGGATTTAAATCTACCATTTTGAAATTTAATCTTTTTTGTTGTGTTTCTTTTTTGGTTTCTTTGGTGTTAATCTTTTATTTTTGATTAGTTCATACCAGTCTCACCACTGCTTGTATTTCTTTTATATTAATTTTTAGTGGTTATTCTGGGGCTTCTGGTATATATCCTTAAATTATCTAAATAAGAACTTATATTGGCCAGGCATAGTCGTACATGCCTTTAATCCTAGCACTCAGGAGGTAGAGGCAGGTGGCTCTCTGTGAGTTTGGGGCTGGCCTGGTCTATAAAGTGAGTCCAGGACGCCCAGGCCTATGCAGAGAAACGTGTTTCAGAAAACAAACAAAAAAGAACTTATACTAATTGTCATAAAATACAAGAACCCTTCAAAAAAATGTAGCTCATTTATCTGCTATTTTTAATATTTTTATTGCCAGGTAAAGTAGACCTACATACATTAAACACAATCTACATTTTTGGCTTTAAACAGTCATGTATATTAAAAAATTTAAGAAAATAATTTCTGGTACTTTATACTTACTGTTTCTAGTGGTTTTTATTCCTTCTTATGGTTCTGATTTTTTTTATCCAGTACCATTTCCCTTCCCAGTGAAGAACTTAAACAAATTAATTATGAAGCACATCTGGGGATAATGTCTAAGGTTCTATTTATTTGGGAAGATTTATTTCACTATCATTTTCAAATGTTATTTCCTGTAGATAGTGGATTGGGACTTGATGTATTGCTCACCATTTGCACCACTGTGACCAAAACACCTGATAGAAACAACAAATGAGAGGAAATGTAGTAATTGTTAATTAAATAATTTACCAGTATTTATATTATAGTTAATTGGGTCAGTGGTATTAATCCTTAAGCCGCCATTGTGAATAAACACACACAGACACCTGATGGATTTTAACAAGCCCCTTGATTGTGTAATCTTAGCACATCTATGCTAGCTCATAATTCTGTTCCCCCAAATACAGCCCCATATATACGTACATCCCCTTGGGCTGTTATTCTCCATATTATCTTGATGTTCCAGGCCACATGGAATGAGGTTCTTTTCTCAAACCCATGGCGTGTGTCCTCCTTCCTGCCCTTGGTTTCTCGTCTACCCCAGATCCTCTCTGTCTGCCCCAGAAGCCTTTGACCCTTTGCCCTACTAACTACCTTTCGCTCTGCTCAATCACAGGCCTTGGCATTTGATTAAAACCAATCAGAGACAATGATTAGAAAGCAAGGTAACACAGCATTACTAGATGTACAGCAAGCAGGCTTCTGGGAGCAGGCTAATTAACATTTAGAATGTGTAACATCACCCAATCAAGGAAAGCTTCGTTTTGAATTACAGGTTCAGAATGTTCAGACCATTGTAGTGAGGAAAGGCCTGACAGGAGGTGCAGGAGGCAGAGGCTTCTGGTTAGGGGAGATCAGGGAGCAGAAGCCATGTCCCGGCAGCACCCTCACCTCCAGAGACACTCACTTCTGCCAGCCAAGTCCAACCTCCCAAAGGATCCACCAACTCTCAAGTCAGTCAGTACCATCAGTCTGGGAGCAAATGAGCCTGAAAAGGATGTTCCAGATGCCAGCCACAGCAGCTGATGTCACTGCACTCATCCAAGTTCACTTCTAAAAATGTCCCATGAGTCTGTGCCCTTTTCTGTCTGTGAGTCCATCTACCTGTCCAGTTTGTTCTGTGTCACTATTTTTTTCTGGCTGACTTTAAGATTTTATCTGTGACTTTGGCTTTACTGGTAATGGTGTGGTTTGTCTTTAGCCATCTCCTGCTTGGGTTTTGCTAAGGTCTTTTGTGAGCCACAGTGTGGGTGTTGGGAATCAAACCCAGGTCCTTCGGAAGAGCAGCCAGTGCTCTTAACTAACCACTGAGCCATCTCTCCAGCCCTGGCTGATATTTTTTTAAGCTGTAGATTTATGTTTTTAAAAATGGGGGGGGGCAATCTCAGTTGTTTTTTAAACTTTTTTTTCTGTCTCATTTTTCTTTCTGAAATACCTATTGCATGTATGCCAGACTTCTTGATATTGTCCCAAGGCTCTGCCTACCTATTTCCTTTTAAAATAGTTTTTACTACTTTCCTTTATGTTGGAAACTTCTCTTACTCTGTTTCACAGTCACTGACCTTTTAGTTGCAATAAAATAACTCTTCAAGTCACTCAGTAAATTCTTTGAAAATTCTTAACCTTACGCTTAGCTCTTGAATTTCCACACATTTCTCTGCTGAGATTCCCACATTCTATTAATTCATCACAACCATGTGTTTTCTTAAGTCCTTGAAAACATAATGACTGTTTAAATGAAGTCTAGGACAGAATGGAGCTAGTTTCTACTCCTACTTCTTGACCACAAGCCAAGATTTTATATTTCATATTCTCATATATGTCTGCTAAAGTATATGTATATTTGGGATCCAGTCGGTAACATGCTCTGAGCCTCTAAGTTCTGTCATCTCCCTTAATGAGTGTTGTTCCGGCAAGTAATTGACTTGTCTGGAGTCAAACTTCTGCTGATGTCTTTCAGCAACCCAGCTGTTGTTTTCTTGGACTCCTTCCATGGTCTCCCCTATGCCACAAGGATATGGGGAGAGGACATGCGCAAATCTGGGAGCTCTGTACCTCAGCAAGTCCTTTTCAGAGCTCTGCTCCTGTCTTTCAAGCCACTTTGAGAATGCTAGCGGCATCCCGTAAGTCATTGACCCAGTAAGACGGTAGCTTTTTGACTGAGTGCCAGCTGCCTTGCACAGTACATAGTAGAAAGTGCCCTTGAGCAAAATGTTTGACCAGAAATCTCACTCATTATGTTAACATCCTTTAAAGAGTATCCATCCCTTCAGTTTATGCCTGCCTGCTTCTGGCTGGCTGCCAGTATCTTCAAATAATTGCTTTTAGATTTTTGCCCAAAGTTTATAATTTTGATCCATAAGAGGGCTAGTCTGATATAATCTCCTATGGCATATTTTATTATAAATACATCTTTTAGTGAAATGAATAGTGTAATAGTTTTCTCAGTTTATGGGTTAGTAAAGAAATATTACCTTTTATATGAGACAAGAGTCAGTATCAGTTCTGCTCATCATTTTATTTTTTAGAGATTTGTACACCGAGGGAAAAAAATCTTTCCAAGTAAATAGATGAATTATGGAAGATATTTTTACTAGCAAAATCATGGCAATCAGCTGAGCAATGATGGTGCACACATTTAATCCTAGCATTGGGGAGGCAGGCAGATCTCTGAGTTTGAGGCCAGCCTGGTCTACAGAGTGAGTTCCAGGATAGCCAGGGTACACAAAGAAACCCTGTTTCAAGAAAACCAAAATAAATATATAATTAATCATGGCTATCTCTGTAAAAACTATATGCTAATCCAAATATATGCTAAAAATTGCAGTGATTTGTTATCCAAAATATTTTATGATCTATCATCTATCATCAGGCACTTCATCTGCACCCTCTTTGTTTCATTTATTGTTCAATTTCTGGGATGTGTTCTAAGAGGCTTTTAAACTACTCATCAAGCAAAAAACTTACTAAATTATTAATAATTATTCAATAACTTTTTGTGAGGTACCTTATCTTTTAACTCATTTGAGAAGATAGAAATTTTAATATTTCTGTGGTAATCATGTTCATCCAATTTTTTTTTTTTTTTTTGGTTTTTTCGAGACAGGGTTTCTCTGTGTAGCCCTGGCTGTCCTGGACTCACTTTTGTAGACCAGGCTGGCCTCGAACTCACAAAGATCCACCTGCCTCTGCCTCCCGAGTGCTGGGATTAAAGGCGTGCGTGCGCCACCACCGCCCGGCATTCATCCAATTTTTTTAATTACATTTATTTATTACTTCAAGTTACATCTCTATTACTGCCCCCTCCCTCTACCCTTCTCAGTCCCACCCTCTACCCCCTCTCCCACCTATCCTACTCTGCTTGTGTTGGGTGCCCCCACATCTCAGCCCCCCTCAGTTCATCAGTCATAGGAGGGCTAAGAGTTTCCTCTTGCACTGGGGGCCTACATGGCAGCTCCACTAGGGCAAAGTATCCCAATAACAGGTAACAAAGTCCATGTTCCTGTTCCTTTCAGTCTGTTGGTTGTAGGATAGTTATCTTGAGCTATATGACTAAAAATCAACATTTTTAAAAATGTGTATTTAATGTTGTTGTTTTGCCTGCATGCGTGTTTGTGACCACTTGAGTGCGTTAGTCCCCAGGGAACCCAGAAAAGGGGAGTTAGAGTCAGTTGTGAGCTGCCATTTGGATGGTGCCAGGTATCAAACTTAAGTCCTCTGAAGAGGAGCAACCAGCACTCTGAGCCATCCTCCAGCCAGCCCTTCATTCAATATTATACTTTTTGCAGAAGTGCTTTTACATTATAATGACACATTTTTGTCAAAACCTTTGGGATTGCAGATTTCTCTTACTCCCTGTAAGTAAAATATCTTGTGAGTAAATTAGAAGTGTCAGTCTGCACTGTCAAACCAGTCAGTCAGGACAAACTTGCTTTCTATTCTGATGAACATGTTAAATATATCCCAGTGTTAGGCTATATATCCTGATGATAGGGTACTTGCTTAGATTGTATGAGGTCCAAGTTCAATCTCTAGCAACACACAGACACAACTATCTCACTGTGTCAACATCTCATGTTTGAACTCTTAAAAATTATAACACCTTTAGTAATTCATGCATCCTATTTTATAGTCAAGGTTAGGGTGGCACAAGCTTTACATGAGCTTGTCCATTACTCCTACAACTTCATTCTGCAATGCATTACCATGTGTATTAGTTACTTTTCCATTGCTATAGCCAAAATACCTGACAGAAACTACCTAAGAAACAACAACAACAAAACATTGGAGGGGGGCTCATGGTTTCAGAGGAACAACAACAACAAAAATTTCAGCTCACGATTGCTTGGTCCCATAAGGTTCAGCACAGCATGATGGTGGCAAGACCATATGACAGAGGAGAGCCGTTCACATAGCAGCAGCTAGGGAATGGAGAGCAACAGAACAGCCAGGCTAATATACTCCTCAAAGGCCAGCCCCCATATACCCACTTCTTCCAATTATGCCACATGGAGAAAGGGAAGGTTAGAAGGTACTCAGATTGGGAGGTGGTTTAAGGTAACACAGGGCATAGATGAAGACTGAGTGGAGAATGGTAGGAAGACCAGGGTGAGGATTTTGAGACAATTGATTTGGAGACTTGAGGGCTCTGACTAGCTTCAGATGTGTTCTGTTGAAGAGTCAGAAGATGTTACATTCCTAAGTGGACCTGAAGTTATTTGTCTAGACACGAGTTTGTTAACATAGTGAAATTAAACTAAAGGTGACGTGGGATATTAAAGTTAGTAATACAGATATAAGAGACTAGATCTTGCCGGGCGGTGGTGGCGCACGCCTTTAATCCCAGCACTTGGGAGGCAGAGGCAGGCGGATCTTTGCAAGTTCGAGGCCAGCCTGGTCTACAAAGCGAGTCCAGGACAGCCAGAGCTGTTAAACAGAGAAATCCTGTCTCGAAAAACCAAAAAAAAAAAAAAAAAGAGACTAGATCTTTTTTTTTTCCTCAGCAAGTGATTCACATTTAATATGTAGAATATTTTAGTCAGCTAGTCCAAATTTCAGTCGTGAAGATGAAGTTAGTTTGCACCTGATTCTTAGGAAAATGAGTGCAATTATTTGCTCTATGTACTTTAAAATCAAGCTAAAACTCGTTTGAGTTCTTCCAGGGATTTCTCTCTAATCTTCCACTATTATTTTCCAGGAATGGCATCTAAAAACTAAGTGAAGGTGTTCTGACGTGAAAGGAGATTTGAGGAAAAGGAGAGATGGTGGTCTGTGTCCGCATTAAGCATTCACAGAGCAACTGCTACTTGACTGGCCCGTGCTCCTCGGTGCATACCACCTCTCTCTCTTCATCCCAGCCCTGAAAGGCTTTTAGCCCCATAGCTTCATAGATATGAGGATCCTGCAATTCGAGAAGCTAAATAACTCACTAGTCTTTACAGAGCTGGTGGGAAGAGTTGGGATTTGAACTAGTTTCTTAGCCTCCAGAGCCCATGTTACATGGTTGCTTTCTGTCACCTGAGATAACTTAAAATTTCATGCTGTATAGTTAGTTGTTATTGTAACTTGACACAGACTAGAGCCATCTGGAAAGAAGGGACCCTTACTTGCCTCCATCTGATTGGCCTGTGGGCATGTCTGGATTGATGATTGGTGTAGCTGCCTATAGCACTGAGGCAGGTGAGCCTGCACTGTACAAGAAACCTAGCTTAGCAAGCCAGTAAGCAGCATTCCTCCATGGCTTCCGCTTCTTGCAGTGATGACCTGTGACTGGAAAGTAAAAGCCAATTAAACACTTTCCTCCATGTTGTTTTTGGTCATAGTGTTTGTCACAAGCAACAGGAAACAAAGTGACACACAAGAGTAAGGACAGATGCCTCATTTCTTGGATAACTTTTTCTCCACCTTTAAGATTGTCCGTCTGTACACATGCACGCACGTGCACACACACAATCAACCTAACTTCTGCTTGGCAAGTTGATCTACCGTATCATATGAAAGAGTACCTACCTGCCTTAGTTTCCTTTCCTGTTGTTGTGATCAAAAAAAAAACTTATGTGATGAAGAGTTTATTCAGCTTGAAACTCTAGGTGACAACCCCTCACTATGAGAAAGTCAGGTGACAGGAA
>CAJQZJ010029671.1:7895-24127 GCA_907164525.1 Lophiomys imhausi | reverse complement strand
TCTATTCAATTGTGGTTAAATATACTCTTAATTATGTATCAATATACAAAGATCAATGCCTATGTAGCCCAATACAATCTTAATATTACGTCCATATGCAAGGGTCAATACCATTGTGGCCAACTATAATATTAATTTTGTATCAATATACAAAGATCAATACCAATGTAATCCATACAATCTTATTTTTGCACAATAAACAATGGTCAATACCACTTTAGCCAAATAAACTACTAATTTTGTATCAATATACAAAGGTATAAGGGCATATTCAATAATCTGCCCCTTCTTCTTGGACCTTCCTGTGCTATGTCTATATCTCATTTTTCTCAAGCCCATGCACTCCTACATAGGAGAGGAAGAAGGATACAGAAAAGGAAAAGTAGGAAGTCCCTGGGGCTAACCTCCAAAACCCATTAAGACAGGACCATTTATCAGCTTGTAGTCTCTTCCCCTAAATATCAGAGTTTTCAGTTATCCCTCAAATAACCAAAAAGAAGGGCGGAGAAACACCTTCCCCACCCTCTGGGCATGGGACATCGCTCTCTTAAAGTGACTTCCTGCTGATTTGGGTCGTAGTAGACCTGTTTGGGGCCCGAACCCAAGTGGAAAAAATGGTTAAAAATGTTAGTACACTCCTTTTATGTTCAGTCCTTCTGTTCTCAGCTGTTTAGATGACCTAAGGGGTTTGTAGGCAGAAGCTGATCTTGCAGGCTTCACTGAGGTTCCTGCCGGGGCATTGTGTAGAGCTGAACGGTCCCAGTGACATTGGATTGCTGTGGTGGTTGCAGGCCCCTGATGGAGACAGCTATTGAGGAAGTCTGCCAGGCAGAATCAACTGGGTCACTCATCCTCCTTGGTGCCTGATTCTGCTCTCTGCTGAGGTTTCCGCTGTCCAGCCATCCCTGGGCTCCCCTAATGAACGCTTCGATTCTCCTGGAACGATAAGAACAGAGCCCTGCCCCAATCCCAACCCTAGGACAATTGCCCTCTTTTTTTTTTGGGGGGGGGGCTAGGTAGTACTTCTCCTGAAGCAAATTTGGCCTTCTGACAACATACAAAGCGTTATCTTTCAATCCGGGTTAAAGAAGAAATCATTCTGTCACTTGGAGCTAAACCAGCTCTAGTGTATATATTTTGAGATCCCAAAGGACAATCTGCCTGCATCGAGAAGGCCTTTTGTAAGTAGCCTCCAAACCTAGGTCCGTCCAAATCCCATGTGGGTGTCTCTGAACTCTAATTATTGGGATCAAGGACCTGTGTTTCCCATCTGAAGGGATCAAAGATGTGTTCCACCACTCCTGGATCGAAGTCTTTCTCTATTTAGAGTTTGCCCTGCATCAGGCTGACCCTGAGCTCCAGGATCTGCCCGTTTCTGTCTCCAGTGTGCTGGGAGCTGGGACCAAGGGTGTACTCTTCTTGAATGGTGGGACCAAGAGTATGCACCCTCACCACCCCGCTCTGTATGACTCCAGAATACATAAGACCACCAACTCTACGGTGCTCCCCCTGCCCCCCCCCTCCCCCCCCGGCCCCCCCCCGCCCCCCCCCCCCCCCCCCGTCTTCGCTGAAGTTAAAGGCATGGGCCAATACCACAATTCTCTTGTATTTTACCTTAGCTCCACGTCTTCTCTACACCTGGAGGTCTGCAAAACCAGGCCGAATGGCTGTATCCTCTATTTCATTCACAGTGTTTCAGCCCTGCCCCCTGCCTTTTTTTTTTTTTTGTTGTTAATAAATTTATTAGTTTGTTGCTTCAGGTTACATCCTTATCATATTGTCCTCTTTTCCCGCGTCCCAGCCCCACCCTCCCATGCTCTACCCCCTGACCCTTCCGTCTTGTTCCTCTGGGGTGGAGTGTCCCTGCCTAACAGTCTCTCACCACAGATCAGAAGTCATCTGAGGGCCAAGAGCCTCTTCATTCACCGGGGGCCTACGAGGCAGTACTGCCAGTGAAAGGTGTCTCCTTGCTACTGGGGGAATACTAAAAAAAAAAGACCAACAAACACACAAACCCACAAAAACAAAGAATATCAACAAAAAAAAGAGAGGAAAAAGAGAAGGGAAAAGGAAAAAGAGAAAAGAAAAAAAGAAGGAAAAAGAAAAAGATAAAAAAAAATTATGTCCATGTTCCTTTTGGTGTGTTGGTTGTAGTACAGATATCCTGTAAGATATAGTTAAAATCCTACTATAAGTGAATAGATGCCATGTGCATCCTTCTGAGACTGGGTTAGCTCACTCAGGATGAGGTCCGCTAGATCCATCCATTTGGTTGCAAATTGCATGATTTCATTGTTTCTTATAGCTGAGTAATATTCCATTGTATAGACGTACCACAATTTTTTAATCCATTCTTCAGTTGAGGGACATCTGGGTTGTTTCCAATTTCTAGCTATTACAAATAAGGCTGCTATGAACATAGATGAGGAGACTTCCCTATGTCTCCGTGAGAGGTCCTGTGAGTGTATACCCAGAAGTGGTATGGCTGGGTCCTGAGGCAAGGTTATTCCTAGATTTCTAAGATATCGCCAGACAGACCTCCATAGTGGGTGCACAAGCCTGCACTCCCACCAGCAATGGAGTAAGGTTCCCCTTTCTCCACACCCTCGCCAGCATGCGCTATCATTTGAGCTCTTTATCTTAGCCATTCTAACAGGTGTTAGGTGGAATCTCAGGGTCGTCTTGAGTTGCATTTCTCTGATGATTAAGGATGTTGAACATTTCTTCAGGTGTCACTCAGCCCTTAGGGATTCCTCCTTTGTGAATTCTCTATTTAGCTCCATCTCCCATTTTTTGATTGGATTATTTGGTTTCTTGGCATTTAGTTTCTTGAGTTCTTTGTAGATTTTAGATAGTAGCCCTCTATCAGATGTGGGGTTGGTGAAGATTTTCTCCCAGTCTGTTGGTTGCCGTTTTGTTCGAATGATAGTGTCCTTTGCCTTACAGAAGCTTTTCAGTTTCATGAGGTCCCATTTATTGATTGTTGATCTCAGGTCCTGAGCTGTTGGTGTTCTGTTCAGGAAGTTGTCACCTGTGCCAATGAGTTCGAGGGTTTCTCCTACTTTTTCTTCTAGTATCTTTAGTGTGGCTGGCCTTATGTTAAGGTCTTTGATCCACTTGGAATTAAGTTTTGTACAAGGCGATAGGTATGGATCTAAATTCATTCTTTTGCAAGTGTACATCCAGTTGGACCAGCACCATTTGTTGAAGATGCTGTCCTTCTTCCATTGTGCGGTTTTGGCTTCTTTGTCAAAGATTAGTTGGCCATAGGTGTGTGGGTCCATGTTTGGGTCTTCAATTCAATTCCATTGATCCACTGGTCTGTTTCTATACCAGTACCATGCTGTTTATATTACTGTTGCTCTGTAGTACAGCTTGAAATCTGGGATGGTGATACCTCCAGATGTTTTTTCATTGGACAGGATTGATTTAGCTATTCTGGGCTTTTTGATGTTCCATATGAAGTTGAGAATAGCTTTTTCCAGGTCTATAAAGAATTGTGTTGGTATTTTTATAGGAATTGCATTAAATCTATATATTGCTTTTGGTAGGATAGCCATTTTTATTGTGTTGATCTTACCTATCCATGAGCATGGGAGATCTTTCCATCTTCTAAAGGCCTCTTCCATTTCTTTCTTCAGGGGCTTGAAGTTCTTGTTATATAGGTCCTTTACATGCTTGGTTAGAGTTACTCCAAGGTATTTTATGTTGTTTGTGGCTATTGTGAAGGGGGTTATTTCCCTTATTTCTTTCTCGGTATATTTGTTTGTTGTATAAAGAAGGGCTTCTGATTTTTTTTTTTGAGTTAATTTTGTATCCAGCCACCTTGCTGAAGTTGTTTATCAGCTGTAAGAGTTCTTTGGTGGAGTTTTTGGGGTCTCTTATGTATACTAACATATCATCTGCGAATAGGGATAATTTGACTTCTTCATTTCCAGTTTTTATCCCTTTGATCTCCTTTAGTTGTCTTATTGCTCTAGCAAGGACTTCAAGTACTATATTGAAGAGATATGGTGAAAGTGGACATCCTTGTCTTGTCCCTGAGTTTAGAGGAAATGCTTCAAGCTTCTCTCCATTTAATTTGATGTTGGCTACTGGCTTGCTGTATATTGCCTTTATTATTTCTAGGTATGGTCCTTGTATGCCCGTTCTCTCTAGAACTTTTAGCATGAAGGGGTGTTGGATTTTGTCAAATGCTTTTTCTGCATCTAGCGAGATTATCATGTGGTTTTATTCTTTCATCTTGTTTATGTGGTGAATTACATTGATAGACTTTCATATATTGAACCATCCCTGCATTCCAGGGATGAAACCTACTTGATCATGGTGTATGATACTTTTGATGTGTTCTTGAATTCGGTTTGCTAGTATTTTATTAAGTATTTTTGCATCTATGTTCATGAGGGAGATTGGTCTGAAGTTCTCTTTCTTTGTTGGGTCTTTGTGTGGTTTAGGAATCAGAATGACAGTGGCCTCATAGAATGAGTTTGGCAGTGATCTTTCTGTTTCTATGTGGTGGAAGAGATTGAAAAGTAATGGTGTTAGTTCCTCTTTGAAGGTCCGGTAGAATTCCATGCTAAAGCCATCTGGCCCTGGGCTTTTTTTGGTTGGGAGATTATTAATGACTGTTTCTATTTCCTTGGGTGTTATTGGGCTGTTTTAGCTGTTAATCTGATTTTGATTTAGTTTTGGTAGGTGGAATTTATTGAGGAAATGGTCCATTTCGCTTAGGTTTTCAAATTTAGTGGAATATAGATTTTTAAAGTAATGCCCGAATATTTTCTGGATCTCCTCAATGTCTGTTGCTATTTCTCCCTTTTCATTTCTAATTTTGTTGATTTGTGTTCTTTCCCTTTGCCTTTTAGTTAATTTGGCTAGGGGTCTGTCTATTTTGTTGATTTTCTCAAAGAACCAACTCTTGGTTTCATTGATTCTTTGTATAGTTCTTTCTATTCTAAGTTGTTGATTTCAGCCCTAAGTTTGATGATTTCCTGCCTTCTGCTCTTCTTGGGAGTGTTTGTTTCTTTTTTTTTCCAATTCACCCAGCTTAGCTGTTAGTTCACTAATATGAGCTTTCACAATTTTCTTTTTGGAAGCACTTAGTGCTATGAACTTTCCTCGTAGCACGGCTTTCAATGTATCCCATAGGTTTGGGTATGTTGTGTCTTCATTGTCATTGGATTTTAAGAAGTCTTTGATTTCCTTCTTTATTTCTTCCCTGACCCAGTGTTCATCCAGTAAGGAGCTGTTCAATTTCCATGTGTATGTAGGCTTTCTGTTGATTTTTTTGCTGTTGAAGACCAGCTTTATTCCGTGGTGGTCTGATAATATACAAGGTGTTATTTCAATTTTCTTGTATCTATTGAGACTATCCTTGTGACCAATTATGTGGTCGATTTTGGAGAAGGTTCCGTGGGGTGCTGAGAAAAGGTGTATTCCTTTGTGTTTGGGTGAAACGTTCTGTAGATATCTGTTAGGTCCATTTGTTTCATGATCTCTGTTAAACTCAATATTTCTCTGTTTGTCTTCTGTCTTGATGATCTGTCCTTTGTTGTGAGTGGGGTGTTGAAGTCTCCCACTACTAATGTGTTGTGATCGACGTGCGCTTTAAGTTTTAGAAGTGTTTCTTTTATGAAAATAGGTGCCTTTGTATTTGGGGCATAGATGTTCAGTACTGAGATTTCCTCTTGATGAATATTCCCTTTAATGAGTATATAGTGCCCTTCTTTGTCTTTCTTCATTAACTTCAGTTGGAAGTCTGTTTTGTTTGATATTAGGATGGCTACTCCAGCTTGCTTCCTGGGTCCATTTGCTTGTAAAGCCTTTTCCCAGCCCTTTACTCTGAGGCAGTGTCTATCTTTCGTAGTTAGATGTGTCTCTTGTATACAGCATAAGGAAGGGTCTTGCTTGCAGATCCACTCTGTAAACCTATGTCTTTTTATTGGGGAGTTGAGTCCATTGATGTTGATGGATATTAGTCACCTGGGGTTGTTATTTCCCATTAGTTTGGTATAGGTGGTGGTCCTGTGCCTCTTTTGGTTTAGTTGCTGAGGGGTTTTCTATTCCCTTTGTTTTCTTGGGTGGAGTTTTCTTCTCTGGGTTGGGATTTTCCTTCTAGGATTTTCTGTAGGCCTGGGTTTGTGGGTAGATATTGTTTAAATTTGATTTTGTCATGGAATATCTTGTTTTCTCCATCTATGTTGATAGAGAGTTTTGCTGGGTAAAGTAGTCTGGCTGGGCACCTATGATCTCTCAGGACTTGTAGTATATCTGACCAGGCCCTTCTAGCTTTTAACGTTTCTGAGGAGAAGTCAGGTGTAATTCTGATGGGTCTGCCATTGTATGTGACTTGACCTTTTTCTCTTACAGCTTTTAATATTCTTTCTTTGTTCTGTACATTTGGTGTTTCAACTATTATGTGGCGAGAGGAGTTTCTTTTCTGATCTAATCTGTTTGGTGTTCTGTAAGCCTCTTGGATTTTTATTGGCATCTCTTTTTTCAGGTTTGGGAAGTTTTCCTCTATGATTTTGTTGAAGATATTTCCTGGACCTTGGAGTCGGGAGTCCTCTCTTTCCTCTGTACCTATAATTCTTAGGTTCCGTCTTTTCATTGAGTCCTTGATTTCTTGGATGTTGTGGGTGAGAGATTTTTTAGCTTTCTCATTTTCTTTGGATGTTGTACTGATTTCTTCCACTGAATCTTCCATGCCTGAGATCCTGTCTTCCATCTCTTGCATCCTATTGTTGATACTCACATCCGTAGTTCCTGTTCTCTTCCCTTGGTTCTCCACTTCCTCTTTTAACTCTGACTGTGTTTTCTTTATTGTTTCTATTTCTATTTTCATGTCTTGTATGGTTTTGTTCGTTTTGTACATTTCCTTCTCCAGCTTGCTTGTTTTTGTATGAAAATCTTTCATTGCTTTTTCCTTTTCCTGTTCAAGCTCTGTCACCTTGGCTTGGAGCTCTTTAATGGTGTTGTTCCTTGTTTTGACTTGTAGAATTGTGGCTTCCTTGAATTCCTTCATAGATTTAAGTTCTTCTTGCAGGGACTCCATCACTTTCCATAATGCAGAATTGTCAACGTTTTCATGTGTTTCTGTTGGTGTGTGGTCATCCGAATTGGATGAGCTAGGATAATTCTGCTTTGTTGGAGTCATATTTCCTTGATTTCTATTTTTTTTTTTTTTACCTTTGGCCATTGGATGCGTTTAGCTGTCTGTTTTCTGTGCTTGGAACCACAGTAGATGATTTGGTGCAGGGGACGAGTTACTTGGCTATCTGTCGTTGCTTACAGGGGGATTTCAAGGTCACTGTGATTTTAATCGCCTGAGGCACTGTGAGCTGGTGCAGCCTATTCCCAGGTTGTGAGTAATGGACCAGGATTGTTTCACTGCTCCCAATTCAGACTTCTCTATGTTGCACTCTGAGTTATCAGCCTGTAATGGTTCTGATGGTATGGGCCTGTTTGCCCAGGCACAGATTCTGTGGGTTTTGTTTGTCATCACGGAGGCTGACAGGGTCTGGCTCCACACCTAATATGTCTGGATTTTCCAGAATACTGCTATGGTCCCGATTTCTGGTTTCTCACTAGGCTTCTCGCAACAGGGCTGGCCTCTGTGCCTGATTCCCTTCCTGTCTGCGCTGCCGCGGGTCCCCCTCCCTGGCTGCTAGGCCGTGGGTACCCCAAGCCCCGGATCCTCCGGCAGCCTGAGTGCACCTCTCGCCCCAGCAGCTCAGCCGTGGGTGCACGGATCCCTGGCCCCGCCCACACCTGTCTCTCTCCCCAGATGACCTGCTGTGGGTTCGCGGGGACTTGGCCCTGCCAGCTGGGTTCCCTTCCCAGCTGTGGTGCCGTCAGTGCGCAGGATTCGGCCCCTCCCGCCCGCCTTTGTGTTCCCAGCTTCCCTCTCTCTCTTGGAACCTCCCGCCCTCCTCTTCGTGAGTGGCTGCGGACCACCTGCTGAGCCCCCTGTTTGTTCCTTGCTAAGCCTTCCACTATCTCACAAAGTTTTTTAAGTGGGTATAAGTTCTACCTGAGGTGTGGGGAGCCCAATATGCCAGTGATCTATGGCCAAGTGGACCCTGATTCTGCCTGCTGTAAGTTGGGATCGATCTTACCAGGCGCCTCTCCAAATGGGAGTTCCCGAATCCTGGTTTTAGTGGCTTCCGTGTCTGCGAGAGATGGAGGAGAGCCTTGCCCTGGGACTTTTAACAGTCCCTTGGGAGCTGTGAGTGTTCCCGGGGGGGTCTAGCCCCTCCGGTTTTTGCACAGTGCCCAATAACTCTGTGTTTTTTATGGCTCTTCCCCCCCCCCCCCCCGCGTTCAAAATGCATCAGTGTAGGTCGCCACCATCTTGGCCCGCCCTATTTTCTGTTATTTTGATGTTGGTGGTGGTTATATGTTTCTTTTGGTTTAGCTGCAATGGGGTTTTTTGTTTCCTTTGTTTTCTTGGGTGTAGTTATCTTCTCTGGGTTGGAATTTCCTTTAGGATCTTCTGTAGAACTGAATTTGTGGATAGATACTGTTTAAATTTGGCTTTGTAATGGAATATCTTGTCTTCTCCCTCTATGTTGATAGATAGCTTTGCTGGATACAGTAGTCTAGGCTGGCACCTATGATCTCTTAGTGCTTGTAGGACGTCTTCCCAGGCCTTTCTGACTTTTAAAGTTTCTGAGGAAAAGTCAGGTGTAATTCTGATGGGTCTGCCATTATATGTTACTTGACCTTTTTCTCTTATGGCTTTTAATATTCTTTCTTTGTTATGTACATTTTGAGTTTCAATTATTATATGGTGAGATGAATTTCTTTTCTGCTCTAATCTGTTTGGAGTTCTGTATGCCTCTTGGAATTTTATCAGCATCTCTTTCTTTAAGTTTGGAAAGATTTGTTCTATGATTTTGTCGAAGATGTCTCCTGGACCTTGGAGTTGGGAGTCTTCTCTTTCATCTACGCCTATAATTCTTAGGTTCTGTCTTGTTATTGAGTTCTTGATTTCTTGGATGTTGTGGCTGAGGGCTTTTTTAGATTTCTCATTTTCTTTGGTTGTTGTATTGATTTCTTCAATTGAGTCTTCCTTGCCTGAGATTCTGTCTTCCATCTCTTGTATCCTATTTGTGATACTTATGTCTGTACTTCCTATTCTCTTTCCTTGGCTTTCCACCTCCAGGACTATATCTGCTTGTGTTTTCTTTATTGCTTCCATTTCCAATTTCAAGTCTTCAACACTTTTATACATTTTAAACATTTCCTGCTCCAATTTAGATGTCTTTGTCTGACAATCTTTCAAATCTTTCACAGCCTTGTCTCTTCCCCATTCATATTTGGCTGAGTTGGCTTGGAGGTCTCTAATGGTATTTTCCATTGCTTTTGTTTGTAAAATTAAACATTCTTTATATTCTTTCTGGAATTTAATTTCTTCTTGTAAGGACTCTATCACTTTCCAAAGTTTAGATCTGTCATCATTTTCATGTGTTTCAGCTGTGGTGGGATGGTGAGGGCTTGCTGAACTAGCATAGCTGAATTTTGTTGGAATCCTATTTCCCTGACTCTTGTCACTTCTGTTCTTTTGGTGGCCTTTAGCCATCTGGTTGTTCTTATCTGTTTTTTCCTGGTGCCTTCTGGGGTTGGTGCTACGAAGGGAGCTTTGGTGTAGAGGCCGTGTAACTTGGTGATATGTAGCTCTCCACAGGCTGGATGGGGCCTTGTGTGGGGGCTGATTCTCAGTGTGTCTCCCAGAGCTCACCCCTTCCTGTTGTGTCCCAATTGGGAACTCCAGTCAGAGGTTGGAGTGGGATGAGTTATTCCTATCTGCAGGTTCCTGAGATCCAGCTGGTCTTCTTAGTGATGTTGGTGGGGGTTGGTAGGCCACAGACTGTAGACTGGAGCTGCAGCTTATGTGTTGGCACTTGACTGTCATCCTCCCAAGCTTCTCTCAGGGGATTCTTAGGCTCAACTTGTGCCTTATATCCAGATGCACTGTAATCTGGTACAGCCCCCACATCACCCAGGCAGTAAGCAATAGTCAGGGTTTGTTTCACTGCTTCTGAGTCAGAATTCTCTGTGTTATAGCCTGGTTATTCAGCTGAAGTGAGCACAGGCAGAGAGTGCCAATATAGAGCTCACTCAGGGAATCTCAGCTGCCTTTTCTCTGCTTGAATCGAAGTGTTCCAGAGCAGCCTGCCTGGGTCGGCAGGGGCTTCCACCAGACCCCCTGTAGCTAGGGTGTCAGGACTGTGGCTATGGTCCTCCCAATCAACTCTCAGACTTGCTTAGAGCCAGTCTGTACCTCTCAGTTTGAAACTCTGTGAACTGGTATAGTCACTGCTCTGGGCTGAGGCATAGATGCTGTGCTCTGAGAGCCCAGCGTAGAGGCCAGGCGGAGGGAGTAGGGGGCAGGTAGTTCCAATATCTAGTCTATATCCTGTCCACAGCACACTTGGGCTCAGGGAAACTCAGTGCCTGCCAGACACCACCATGCTGCACATCCCAGGTAGAATAGCCCTTTGTCTTACTGTATGCTGTCTCATATACTGTGGTGGGGAGTGCAGTCTCCTGGCAGGAAGGGCTCTGTGTCCTGTGTCTAGCCACTCTGATCCTCTAGTGTCTATATTTCCAGTACCGAGTTTCTTATTGTTCCTGGCTTTGCTGGGCAAGACCAGATAGGCTTTCACCTCACAAACTGCTGTTCACTAGGAGTATATCTCTGTAGTTGTCCAATCCATCAGAATGTGTCTGAGCTGAATGCTACCATCTTGCCCCTCTGTACTGTTTCCTAATAATACTATATTTTGAAAAGAAAAAAAAATCTAACAAAACAAAACAGCAACAACAAAAATCGGTGTACTATTTGTTGTTGTGGACTCAGAGTAAAATCTTCCCAGAGTTAGGTCACCTTGTGGGACAAGGTTACCCCTAGTGACAGTGAGTGGAGGAAAAAGGACAGGAGGCCCTGACTGTTAGAAACCTGTAATAATTTCTCCTGCATTGATGGACTTGGGCAGAGTTTGTGAGAAACTATTTTATGAGGCTTTTAGATTAACATGGGTACTTATACATTGAAGCCTTACAGGAATGTTTGAGGGGCTTGTAAGGAGGGGTGTGTGTATTTTGAAAAGAACTATAATTAGCATGCAAAGGAACCCAAACAGCAGCCTTCATTTTCTTTTCAACCTGCAGACATCTTGGGTCTGCTTATTGTGTAGTGGATAAAAGTGATCAATTCTGTGGTTTTCATAGGACTTTTGTCAATCAATGAAACTGTAGTGCCCCTTTGGGAAAGTGCCCATCACAGATCCATGCCTCATCAACTGTTGTTTCCCTAGAACAAACCTCAAACTATAGCAAAATCATGAGTAATATAGAAATAATGACAGACATGAAAGACTGTTTCAAACTGCTCCCCAAGGAAGACAAGAATTTCAGAGACACTTTGAAGGTATAACTAAAGGAGAATTCCCTGCACTAAGATATCTGTTTATTTTACGATCAAATGCTTTTTATTACCAATTCTCTCCCCCTACTCTCTGAAACAGGTTGTTGCTATATAGCCCAAGTAGACTCAAACTAACTAAATATCCAAGCCTTACCTCAAACTCATGGTGATCCTCCTACCTCAGTCTCCTGAGTCCTGGGATTAAAAGTATGTCTCCACTTTTAAATGCCCAGCTCTGATTTTTTTGTATATTTATTTATTTAGTCATTTTACATCTCAATCACAGCCCCCTCTGTTCCCTCCTCTGGGTCCCACCCTCCCACTCCCTTCCCCCATCTCCCCTCCCCTTCTTCTCAGAAAAGGTGAGTCCCCCCTCCTGTACTGTCCCACCTCCATCAGCTCTGATTTTTTATTAAAATGGGTGAGATTCTGTTTATTCATATTCTATTTAATCATAACATTCTTTATAAAATATTTTGACCCAACACAAATGGCTCTTAGTACTTGAGTTCTTAACTGGAAGACTCTCTTGGTATAACACCAAGAAACTAGCTGTAGTTTTTCAGCATTTAGGAAACTAAGTATCTAAAATAGACACTGGATTTCATCCAAATTCTTTGTACCTACCATAGTAAGAGGCTAGTGCACTGCCTGGGGAAGAAAGGTGTATAAGCCAGGTTCCCAAGTAGCTCACAGAAAGCAGAATTAACAGATAGGTAGAGAGAGGAAGTGGGAATGGACTCTCATGACTCAGGGCAAGCTGTATGAAAACATTAAGTTTTGGAATCAGAGTTACTGTCCTAACATAGTTCTTGACATTTAGACTTGTATGATGAAGAGAATTTAGCTAGAAGCTGACAGCAGTGTGAGGAAAGGAAAGAGTGATGTATAAAACACATTACAAGGATTTGCAATATTACAGTTTTAATTAAGTTAAGCATTTTTACATTTGGCTGCCTCTACTATTGCTCTTGAAACAGATCAGTCAAATATAAACCTAACTCCCAAAGGGTTAAACCCTGAGATTTCTGCTTTCTGCTCTAACCTTGCAAAAGATAAAGAACTGTAGTCCAATCTAGTAATAACTAGTTAAGTCAGAATTAGTTTTGGATGACTTTTACGTATTGTAACATGCAAAATGGGAGTTACAGTAGTTAAGTGTGCCGCACACACTGGCTGTGGAAGGAATGTCCTGAGGCCATCCAAAGGTTAGCCCATAGGAAGTCAGGTGGACACTTCAACTTCTTCCAGCTATTGTTTCTGTCTAGTAGGGATGAGACATAGACACAGAAGAGGGCCTGATGCAGCTTCCATAAAGAAAGGCTTTATGGAAAATGCAAAATGGCAGAAACTGGTGTAAAGGAGCGTGGTACTTCCATTTCTTAATTGGGAGGGGGGAAAGTAGTGTGAGCATTTTTCTTTGTACTCTTAGTCAGACTTTCTGCTCCAGAAGGACATCATTTTTCCTGTAACTGATGACACAGACATAAGGCCCCAAATGAAGCTACGAACAAGAGATTCATATACTGCCACCCTGTAGTTTATCTGACAGTTATGTTATATTAAAAAAAAAACTTTACTTTTTATCCTGGTGTCTCCTAAGCTCACATCCTACATCTAAGAAATGCTATGAGCCCTCTGCAATGCACTGTAAATGCTATTCAGTGAATGAATGTGGTGTCTTTTTTTTCTTTTTATAATTTTGTCTGTTTGTTTAGTTTGTAGGTGTGTATATTTTGTGTGTGTGTGTGTGTGTGTGTGTGTGTGTGTGTGTGTGTGTGTGTTTGTTGGTCAGAGGACAGCTTGCAGACGTTGTTCCTCTGCTTTCACTATGTGGGTCCCAAGGATGGAACTCAGTGATCAGCTTGACTGTAAGCACCTTCACCTCCTGGCCCTCTTGCTGGCCTAAGGATCTAAGCTTGTTTTGTCAGTACCTCAAGTATTCTAAGTACAGAGATTAGCTTTATAGCTATTTCATTTGATGAACACAGTAGTCCTGTAAGGGTCTCTGTTACAATCCCCATTTACTAGTGAGGGCAACAAGACACAAAAACATCCTCATTTCGCCAATGTCATACAGTCAGGAAATAGTGAATCTGGCATTGGAACTCAAATATATTTAGTGGACTCTCAAAGTCCTTCTTAAAAACATTTTTAAGTTTTTTTCATGAAGTATATTTGATCGTGTTTCCCCAATTCCTCCTAGATTCTCTTCATCTCCCACCCATCCAACTTCATGTTCTCTCTCTCTCTCTCTCTCTCTCTCTCTCTCTCTCTCAAACACAAAACAAAACAAAAAAATCCTGAAAGCAAAACAAAATATCAATAAGACAAGAATTACCAAAATGAAACAACTTCCACTCCCCCAATGCCCTACTTCCCCCTAAAACACCATGGAGTTGGTGTTCTATTGGCCAACTACTGAAGAGTATGGAGCTTGCCCTGGAGTGTAATTTTTATACCTAGTGATACTCCATTGAAGAAACCAATGTTCCCATTGGAGAATACTGTTTTCCCTTTCCCAGTTCAAATCAATTGCAAATAGCTTATTAGTTAGTAGTGGGATCCTGTGGGGATCCTCTTCCCCTCCCGGTGCTGAGACCCCATCTGGCTTGAACCTGTGCAAGTCCTCTGTGTGCTGCCACAGTCTCCGTAAGTTCATATGTGCATCAGTCCTGTTGAGTTGTTGGTCAAAGGGCTCCCATGAGCCCTCCCCACCAAAAAAAAAAAAAAAAAAAAAAAGCCATCACAGGCTACTGCAAAGGCTACTGCTTGCTGTCCACACTTGGTCACAAGGTCCTGCTGCTGAAGAAAAGCCTCACAGTTCTTAAGCATATGTTGGCATGAGCCATGGACTCCAAGGAGATTTTTCTCTGCCATGCAACAGCCAATGAGAAAAATTAACCTTGATTCTTTAACTGGGGTTTCTAACCTTCAGGGCTTGTTGAGCAGCTAGATTGGCAGGCCCTTCCTCCAGGTTTCTGGTTTGCTAGATCTGGTGTAGGGCTTGATAATAGTCGTTTCTATCAAGACCCCATCTAGTTAAAGGCGGTCGCTACCCCAGACCTCAAGAGGGTTTTCTTTACAGTTATCCTGCAACCCACATCAGTGTGAAGCAACAGCATCACTTAGGATTCAGTTTGAGTGCACTAAAGAGGCAACCTGAAAAAGGTAGATGTTGCCTTTTCCTCACATGAAGTAGCCATGGCGGCAGGCACCTGGAGGCCAGAGCTTTGCCTCTCTTGCATTCACAAATGTGGCGTCCATCCTCAAGGACAAGAGGCCCCGCAGCTGTGTTGTCTGTACACATGTCAGGCAGCGATATGAGAAGAGGCAAGCAAAAAGCAGGAATGTTTTTTTCTGGAGGCTTCTGTGAATCCTCACATATCATTGAGCCTTGTATTTTAGTTAGAGCTGAGACATAAGAGTAATTAGTTGGACACGTTGTCACCACCACAAACTGTGGGGATTTCTTTTGTTAAGAATGGGAACATGGATATTTAGTAGAAATAGCAGTCTCTGCCTCTTTATCCAACCCATTGGCCACATTGGTGCACACAGAGGTTTGTCCTGGTGAACTCCATGATCTTCTGAATAAAGACACAGAGTTCCCAGCACCTCCTGTTGAGAGAATTCTTTCACCACTGACTCATCTTGACATCTTTGACAAAAACGTTAGTTGTCCTAAATGTATCCGTCAATCCCTAAACTCTAAATATTGTCCCCTAGGCTCTACCTGTGTCACATTCAGCAGACACTGGCCTCTGGAAATCCTTGTTATCAATGGTACCTGGGAAGTGCTCTTGGGGAACTTCATGCAGAAGAGACACATTTGGGATATGCTACGGTATCTCAGACCAAGACAAATGAAATTTTCTGTTTGTTCTTTCCGTCTAAATCCCTGACACAATTGCAGTGCACTACAAAGATATATTAGCCACTGGATACCTTTTAAGCATAGAATAGACATAGGGAATGTAACCGGAAAAAATATTGTCCCGAGAACCCTGTACTTCAGTGTTCAGAGGAAATGTCAGCACAACAGAGCCAGAGAGCTGTGTCTCAAGTCAGTGCACAGTGACATGAACTGAACTCTAAGAGTCCCAACTTGTTGGAGTAGTGTAGAAAAGGAGAGGTAAAGACAGATTATCTTTGAAATAAAGGTTGTTTCCTTAGAGTGAACAAGGAAGATAAACACAGTCTAAGAAAAGGCAAAACGGTAAAAAAACAATCCAGGGTCTCCTTTCCTCTCCTGCCTCTATCTCCTTATCCCCTGTGGACTCACTCTGACGTTTTGCAAAATCCCAGTGTGGGCACTAATGGCTTTGAAAGTTGTTAAAGTGGAGATCATGACAAACTTAGTTAGCTAGCTTTGCCTGTTTACTCGCTTTAGGCCTTCTGTTTGTTGTTCTGCGCAGCACTCCATTGCACAAATATTTACTGAGCACTGTGCTGAAAAGTGGAGACAGAACAGTGAACAGACTGGCAAATTCTCTCTCAAAGAAGATGTTCATGTGGGCGGGCAGAGGCACTGACATTCAAGCACTGAAAACACTGAGCTTCCAGGGTTCTTGCTAACTTGCTGGGCCACACTAATGAAAGCCTGAGGGGTAGTCCTGCCTGGGAAGCTGTCATACTGCGATTAACTGGTGGGCTCTTGCCCTTGAGAAAATGGAGATTGTAGTCCCTTCACACACTCTCTTGTGTGTCTATTAATGAGTGTCTTTGTTTCTGTGTCTGTCTGTCCATCTTCCTGTGTGTGTGTGTGTGTGTGTGTGTGTGTGTGTGTGTGTGTGTGTGT
>CAJQZJ010029670.1:0-17004 GCA_907164525.1 Lophiomys imhausi | reverse complement strand
AAGATGCTATCTTAAATCAAGATTTTTTTTTTGATATCGAGACATATCAGCGCCTGACAGCACCCCCTATTCTACTCCAAGTAGAAGATAAGCATCGAAGAACCTCCACTGTAAGATGTTTGAACTAGTGGCAAGCCTTTCTCTTGGCATGAAAAAACCCCTTGCACCAACTGCAGACAGACTGCTGTCCAAAAAGGACAAAACTTGGTAGCAGGGAAGTCGACAGCCTAACTCTGCCAAGACAGGGTAGGTAAGTCCTTCATAATCCCTGCTCTACAACAAATGTCTGTCAGAGAAACAGGACCCAAAGCCTGAAGATTGATGCTGGAATGTATGGAGAGAAAATGGGAACTGTCCAGGCAGTTATTGGTATGTTCTTTCTTAGTTTTGGAAGCTGCAGGCTCTGCACTTCCTATATAAGCCAATATATTTATCCCTCTCAGGTCTCTGAGGTGGTTGAAGAATAGACAGATAGAATCTTATAGTTAAATTTTGAACTGTTTAGGAATCAAGAGGGTGTTATAGATCTAAGAAGATACTCTTAAAAGTGTGTTGCAAGATAGTATGAATGTTGAGTCACATATAGACCTTTAAACTCATGGAGTTGGGTAGATAGTAGAATGTTAAAGTCAGGGGCCAAATAGGTATAAACTGAACATTGGGAAGGTATACTGGGCCAATTTACTCTCATAAATATGGCATATTTATATCTATTGTTTTGTATAATACTTACTGTTATAAGAGAAGGAACCAGCTGTTGGACTGAAAGGGGAAACCTCTGGAGGGAAGAGGGTGGAAGGGCGGGTTAGGAAGGGGGAATAGGGAGGGGTTTGTTACTGAGATGTAACTTGAAGAAAAAAAAATAAAGTATTAAAAAAAAAAAAAGAAAGAGAACTTCAGACCAATCTCCCTCATGAACATAGATGCAAAAATACTTAATAAAATACTAGCAAACCGAATTCAAGAACATATAAAAAGTATCATACACCATGATCAAGTACGCTTCATCCCAGGAATGCAGGGATGGTTCAACATACGCAAGTCTATCAATGTAATTCACCATATAAACAAGATGAAAGAAAAAAAACACGATAATCTCGCTAGATGCAGAAAAAGCATTTGACAAAATCCAACACCCCTTCATGCTAAAAGCTCTGGAGAGAACGGGCATACAAGGACCATGCCTACAAATAATAAAGGTAATATACAGCAGGCCAGTGGCCAACATCAAATTAAGTGGAGAGAAACTTGAAGCATTTCCTCTAAACTCAGGGACAAGACAAGGATGTCCACTTTCACCATATCTCTTCAATATAGTACTTGAAGTTCTTGCTAGAGCAATAACACAACTAAAGGAAATCAAAGGGATAAACATTGGACACGAAGAAATCAAATTATTCTTATTTGCAGATGATATGATAATATACATAAGCGACCCCAAAAATTCCACCAGAGAACTCTTACAGCTGATAAACACCTTCAACAAAGTAGCTGGATACAAAATTAATTCAAAAAAATCAGAAGCCCTTCTTTATACAACAAACAAATGGGCTGAGAAAGAAATAAGGGAACAATCCCCTTCACAATAGCCACAAACAATATAAAATACCTGGGGGTAATTCTAACCAAGCAAGTAAAGGACCTGTACAACAAGAACTTCAAGCCCCTGAAGAAAGAAATGGAAGAGGCCTTTAGAAGATGGAAAGATCTCCCATGCTCATGGATAGGTAGGATAAACATAATAAAAATGGCCATCCTACCAAAAGCAATATATAGATTCATTGCAATTCCTATCAAAATATCAACACAATTTTTTATAGACTTGGAAAGAGCTAGTCTCAATTTCATATGGAACAACAAAAAGCCCAGAATAGCTAAATCAATCCTGTACAATAAAAGAACATGTGGTATCACCATCCCATATTTCAAGCTGTACTATAGAGCAATAATTGTAAAAACAGCATGGTATTGGTATAGAAACAGACCAGTAGATCAATGGAATCGAATTGAAGATCCAGAAATAGACCCACACACTTATGGCCACCTAATTTTTGACAAAGAAGCCAAAACGGCACAATGGAAGAAGGACAGCATCTTCAACAAATGGTGCTGGTCCAACTGGATGTCCACTTGTAAAAGAATGAAATTAGACCCATACTTATCACCTTGTACAAAATTTAAGTCCAAGTGGATCAAAGACCTTAACATAAGGCCGATCACACTAAATATACCAGAAGAAAAAGTTGGAGAAACCCTCGAACTCATTGGCACAGGTAACAACTTCGTGAACAGAACACCAATAGCTCAACTTGAGATCAACAATCAATAAATGGGACCTCATGAAAGTGAACAGCTTCTGTAAGGCAAAGGACACTGTCATTTGAACAAAACGGCAGCCTACAGACTGGGAGAAAATCTTCACCAACCCCACATCTGACAGAGGGCTAATATCCAAAATCTACAAAGAACTCAAGAAATTAAATGCCTAGAAACCAAATAATCCAATCAAAAAATGGGGGACAGAGCTAAATAGAGAATTCACAAAGGAGGAATACCTAATGGCTGAGAGACACTTGAAGAAATGCTCAACATCCTTAATCATAAGAGAAATGCAACTCAAGACGACTCTGAGATTCCATCTCACACCTGTTAGAATGGCTAAGATCAAAAACTCAAATGACAGCACATGCTGGCGAGCGTGTGGAGAAAGGGGTACCCTACTCCATTGCTTGTGGGAGTGCAGGCTAGTGCAACGACTATGGAGGTCATTCTGGCGATATCTTAGAAAACTTGGAATAGCTCTGCCTCAGGTCCCAGCCATACCACTTCTGGGTATACACCCAAATGCCTCTTCACTGAATCATAAGGAAGTTTCCTCATCTATGTTTATAGCAACCTTATTTGTAATAGCTAAAAACTGGAAACAACCCAGATGTCCCTCAACCGAAGAATGAGTTAAAAAAACTGTGGTACATCTACACAATGGAATATTATTCAGCTATCAGGAACAATGAAATTGTACAATTTGCAGCCAAATGGATGGAACTAGAAAAGCTCATCCTGAGTGAGCTAACCCAGACTCAGAAGGACACATATGGCATCTATTCACTTATAGTAGGATTTTAGCTCTATAGTAAAAGGTATCGATACTACAACTAACACACCAAAGGGAACTTGGACATAGACTTCTTATTTTTAATTTTTATTTATTTTTTATATATTAGTTATATTTTTTTCTATATTTTAGTCTTTTCTATCTATTGTATGCTTATTGGTTTGTTTGTTTAGTAGTTCTCTCTCCCGGGCAATGAGACACTTTTCACTGATGATACTGCTTCGTAGATCCCCAATGAATGAAGAGGCTCTTGGCCCTCATACGACCTCTCAACTGAGATGAGGGACTGTTATATAAGGACACCCCACCCCAGAGAAATGGGATGGAAGGGTTAGGAGGTAAAGAAAAAAAAATGAAATGTGATGTTTTGGCCTTTTACCACTAATTGTCATAAACTGTTTAGGATAATTAAGAAATGCAAACTAATGGTTATACAAGCCGGTCATTCTGTTAGGTACTATGACAGCCTATTATAGTTACTTGCTAAGCTAATCAGAAATAAACCTTCTAAGAGACAAGCAACATCTGCTTATCCTAATATAAGAGATAGATAGGGCCTCTTCAAAACCTCAAGAGATCTGCAGAATATGGCATTCAAAGATGTTTTCGTAACTTTAGATTTTTTTATATCAAGACATATCAACTCCTGACAGCACCCCCTATTCTCCTCCAAGTAGAAGATGAGCATCGAAGAATCTCCAGTGGGAGATGATTGAATTAGTCGCAAGCCTATCTGTTGGTAGGAAAAGCCCCTTGCTCCAACTGTAGACAGAATGCTGTCCAAAACGGACAAAACCTGGAAGCAGGTAAGTCGACAGCCTAGCTCTGACAGGACTGGGAGGTAAGTCCTTCATAACCCCTGCTCTACAATCAATGTCTGTCAGAGAAATGGGGCCAAATGACTGAAGATCGATGCTGTAATGTATGGAGAGAAAATGGGAACTGTCCAGGCAGTCACTGGTATGTCATTTCTTAGTTTGGGAAGCTGCAGGCCCTGTACTTCCTATAAAATCAGATATATTTATCCCTCTCTGGTGTCTGAGGTGGTTGAAGAACAGATAGATAAAGTCTCATAATTAAATTTTGAGTTGTTTAGGAGTCAAGAGATTGTTATAGATCTAAGAAGATACTTTTAAAATTGTGTTGCCAGTTAGTATGAATGTTGAGTCAGATATAGAACTTTAAACTCATGGAGATGTTTTCATAGTAGAATGTTAAAGTCAGGTACCAAATACATATGGACTGGTCATTGGGAATGTACGTTAAGCCATATAACCCTCATAACTGTGGCCTAATTACCTCTGTTGTACTGAATTGTATTTATTATCATAAGAGAAAGAGCCATTTGTTAGCCTGAAAAGGGAAATTGTAGGGGGAAATAAGATATACCTTAAACTTAAAAGAAAAAAAAAAGGGAAGAGGATGGGGGTTTGAGGGTGGGAGGGTGGGACTGTAGGGGGAATAGGGAGGGGACTGTGAGTGAGAAGTAACTTGAAGAAATAAAAAATAAAGGAAAAAAATAAAACAAAATAATAATAATAATAAAGAAAACCATCTGTTGGACTGAAAGGGGAAACTTCTGGGGGCAAGAGGGTGGAAGGGCGGGATAGGAATGGGGAATAGGGAGGGGTTTGTTACTGAGATGTAACTTGAAGAAAAAAAAAATAAAGTATTTAAAAAAAAAAAAAAAGAAAACCACCTGTCTCCCATCCCTCTACCCCGCCTCCACCCTCCAAACAACACCATTTCACTTTGTTTTCTGGACTGGTCTCTAACTCCTGGGCTCAAGCGATCCTACCTCAACCTCATGAGCAACCAAGGCAGCCAGCACACAATACTATATTTGGTATTTTTATTAATATTTTTACTAAATTCTTTGAGAGTTGTATACCATGTATTTTGAACATATTCTCTCTCTGGACTTCTTTCTTCCAGCCCCTTATTTTTCTTTTTCCCTATAACCCATTGACTCCAATATGTGCTCTCCATATCTGAGTGTGGGGCCACCCTCAGGTTTGGGGTCGACCTATAGATTAAGCCCTTGAAGATGGCTGACTTTTCCTCCACTAGAGGCTCACAGCTGTCCACAGCACCTCAGTCAGGGAAGGAAGTTCATGAACCCTTCCTACTCCATAAGAATGTTAACTGACTTGAGCTAAATATAAAAACACGAACAGATGAAAAGAAAAAGATGGGAAGGAATACAATGTAAACATTCATCAAAGTTTAAGTTGAAGTGACTGTAGTATAATTAGATACCATAGATTTCAGAGCAAGGAGTGTTACCAAGGATGAAGAAAGACACCATGTAATGCCATAGCCAAAAAGATATTATGATTCTAAATCTGTGTCTGCATAGCAAAACAGTCAGATACAAGTGCAGAAGACATGATTTGGGAAACTAATCCTAAATAAATTCACAGTTGTGTGGTTAGGGATTTTAATACTCTCCTTGCAGTAACCAATGGAGGAACAAATAATCACTAAACACGGAAGAGCCGACCATCACTAGCAGTCAGCAGTTAGAGGTGACTCTAGTCCCAAACACCAAAATATGTATTACTTTCTTATGCAAGCAGTAAGTGTACTACAGTGGGCCATATAACATGTTTACAATAGCCTCATATAAAACAGTTCTTTATTCTGAATTGTCCAGAGTCAGAAGGAAGGCAGAAGTCATAAGACATGTTGAGCTGACTAGAGATGATCCACATTTGTGACACACAAAGAGAAATTTATGATATTTATATTCAAAAGGAAGACATATCATGTATCAGTGAAGTAGCCCTCCATCTTAGAGACCTGGAGACAAGTGCCAATTAAACCCAAAGCAGTGGAGGAAAGGGAAGGACAATTAAATTGGGAAGAAAGACTATAGGGAAAATACTGAAATAATTTTGGCATTTTGAAAAGATGAACAAAATTAATAAGCTGTAGTCAGATTCTTTAAGAGAGAAAGGACAAAGACATAAATCACCCAATCAGGAATGAATGAGGCAGCACCAAGGTGCTACAGTTAATTTAAAAAATAATAGGAACTGTTACATATTTTTTGTCCATAAAGCTATCAACTTGGTGAAATAAATACCGTGAAAGAAGTCACCAAAGCTTCTCGCAAAGATAATGACCTGAACAGCAGGAGTCACAGAGGTAAAACTTCAACTTCAAGCCTGGCACCTTCACTGGCAGCTCTGCTCAACAGGGAAGGAAGATGGGGCCAGTTCCAGACAAAGGACTTCAGAAGGCAGACAGGGGACCAGTTCCCAGCTCATTTATGAGCTTGCCATTGACCTACTCAAGCCTGTCATAGACAGTACAAGAATTCAGCCAAATGCTTCTCATAAATACAAGCACAGAATTCTAGGCAGGCCAGGGCTGGTAAAGGGCTTGTCATGCCAACCTGACAACAAGAGGTCAGTCCTGGAACCCAAATAAAGGTGGATGGAAGGGAAGGACTCCACAACTTGTTCTCTCACCCCTGCTCAAGCACTGTGGCATGAACCTGCCTTCCTCAATAACACATCTTAAAATATATAATGGTAATAATTATCATTATTATAAAATACTTATGAAAACTTTAATAAACCTTAGCAGAATCTTGTTTAGTTGATTCCAGCATCATTCTTAAAAAGAGAAAAGTATGACAGTGATGGTTAATGTTAATTTTAAGCTAGGTAGAAACCAGAGTCACCTGAGAGAGGGTCCCCCAGGCATGCCTGTGGAGGAATATCTTGATTCATGTAATTGAAGCGGGAACACCTGCCCACTGTGGGTCACAGCATTTTCTGGCTGGGATCCGTGTGAACTCCCAGCTTGCATGTCCATTGCTCTCTACTTCTTGACTGTAATGCCATTGTGACCAGCTGCTTCAAGCTCCTGCGCCGTGACTCTTTCACCATGATGGACTGTACCCCCGAACTGTTAGCCAAATTAACCTTCTCTCCCTAAGCTGCTCCAGTCAGGTTATTTTATCACAGCAATAAGAAAAGAAACCAAGACAATAACCAAGAGTTTTGTTTGTTTGGATTTCTTTTCTTTAATGGCAATAGAAGATTGACCAATATTTGAAAGTCAATCTGTGTAAACTGCAGAATAAATAAATAGAATAAAATAGAATGGTCTAGGAAAGAGATACCATGTTTGTCTCAATAAATACCAACAAGACATATGATATAAAAATATTCTCAGCAGTGTACAAATAGAAGACTCTAGGATTTTACTTGATTTTGAGTGTGTGATCTAGAGCAACACTTTTTTGCACAGATTCCACACTACTATATATTGTACTTACAGTGGTTTTACTATATACATGCAAAGGTTTCTGGTCTTAAACATTAATAATTAACAGAAAACAAGGACTTAATATTTTCCAATCGTCATTCTTCACCATGCATTAAATTAGTATTTCCTTGGATTACATTGCGTTAGAATGCTTGATTTTTTTTTTTTAATTTCTATTTGAGTTGCTAACAAGTTTCATTTTAAAGAGTTGATTGAATTTTGGCTTGAGATTAACACAGGATTACTAGTGGTTTCTGAGGTGGATCTAAACTACATGCTTGTGTTCATCGTCACCCTCAGCACTGGACAGTCGTAAGTCAGATATTGATCAGCTCTGAAAAATGGTGAAGATGTTTGTGATGGTTTGGATGAGAACACCCCCCCCCCCTTACACTCATATATTTGAACGCTTGTTTCTCACTAGTGAGACTATGGAAAGGACTAGATATTGCCTTGTTGGAGGAGGTTTGTTACTTGGGGTGGGCTTGAGGTTTCAAAAGCCCATGCCATTTCCAGTTATCTCTGTCTCTCTGCCCCATGATTGTTGTCCCAACATGTAAGCTCTCAGCTACTGCTCCAGCGTGTGCGTGCCTGCTATAATGCTTCTCACCATGATGCTCCTGAACTAACCGTCCACAACTGTAAGCAAGCTCTCAACTAGATGCTTTCTTTTATAAGTTGCTTTGGTCATAGTGTCTCTTCACAGCACTAGGACAGTAACTAAGACAATGCTCTATGTCCTGAAGTATCAGATAGTCAGCCAATAATTTTTTTTTTTTTTTAGTTTTATCTTCAGGTTTTATTGCAAAAATATTTTTAAGTGTAATTTTTGATTTTTTTTCTTTATTATTTCTTCAAGTTACATCTCAATCGCAGTCCCCTCCCTATTCCCCCCTCCAGTACCATCCTCCCACCCTCAACCCCCATCCTCTTCCCTTTTTTTTTTTAAGTTTAACGTATATCTTATTTCCCCCTACAGTTTCCCCTTTCAGTCTAACAAATGGCTATTTCTCTTATGATAATAGATACAATACAAAACAACAGAGGTAATTAGGCCACAGTTATGAGGGTTATATGGCTTAGCATACATTCCCAATGTCCAGTCCATATGTATTTGGCACCTGACTTTAACATTCTACTATCTAACCATCTCCATGAGTTTAAAGTTCTATATCTAACTCAACATTCATACTAACTTGCAACACAATTTTAAAAGCATCTTCTTAGATCTATAACACTCTCTTGACTCCTAAACAACTCAAACTTTAATTATGAGACTCTAGCTATCTGTTCTTCAACCACCTCAGAGACCTGAGAGGGATAAATATATCTGATTTTATAAGAAGTACAGGGCCTGCAGCTTCCAAAACTAAGAAATGACATACCAGTGACTGCCTGGACAGTTCCCATTTTCTCTCCATACATTACAGCGTCGATCTTCAGTCGTTTGGCACCGTTTCTCTGACAGACATTGATTGTAGAGCAGGGATTATGAAGGACTTACCTACCCTGTCTTGGCAGAGTTAGGCTGTCGACTTACCTGCTTCCAAGTTTTGTCCTTTTTGGACACCATTCTGTCTACAGTTGGAGCAAGGGGCTTTTCCTACCAAGAGATAGGCTTACGACTAATTCAATCATCTCCCACTGGAGGTTCTTCGATGCTCATCTTCTGCTTGGAATAGAATAGGGGGTGCTGTCAGGAGTTGATATGTCTTGATATAAAAAAAATCTAAAGTTACGAAAACATCTTTGAATGCCATATTCTGCAGATCTCTTGAGGTTTTTGAAGAGGCCCTATCTATCTCTTATATTAGGATAAGCAGATGTTGCTTGTCTCTTAGGTTTATTTCTGATTAGCTTAGCAAATAACTATAATAGGCTGTCATAGTACCTAACAGAATGACTGGCTTGCATAACCATTAGTTTGCATTTCTTAATTATCCTAAACAGTTCATGATAGTAGTAATAGGCCGAAACATTACATTTCATTTTTTTTTCTTTACCTTCTAACCCTTCCATCCCATTTCTCTGGGGTGGGGTGTCCTTATATAACAGTCCCTCATCTCAGTTGAGAGATCGTATGAGGGCCAAGAGCCTCCTCATTCATTGGGGGTCTACGAGGCAGTACCACCAGTGAAAAGTGTCTCATGGCCCGGGAGAGAGAACTAAAAGACAAACAAACAAATAAGCAGACAAACGGATTAAAAAGAATAAATAAATAGAAAAATAATGTAAAAAATAAAAAGTCTATGTCCAAGTTCCCTTTGGTGTGTTAGTTGTAGTATCGCTTTCCTCTACTATATAGCTAAAATCCTACTATCAGTGAATAGATGCCATATGTGTCCTTCTGAGTCTGGGTTAGCTCACTCAGGATCAGCTTTTCTAGTTCCATCCATTTGACTGAAAATTGCATAATTTCATTGTTCCTGATAGCTGAATAGTATTCCATTGTGTAGATGTACCACAGTTTTTTAACCCATTCTTCAGTTGAGGAACATCTGGATTGTTTCCAGTTTCTAGCTATTACAAATAAGGCTGCTATAAACATAGATGAGGAAACTTACTTTTGATTCTGTGAAGAGGCATTTTGGTGTATACCCAGAAGTGTTATGGCTGGGTCCTGAGGCAAAGCTATTCCAAGTTTTCTAAGCTATCGCCAGACTGACCTCCATAGTGGTTGCACAAGCCTTCACTCCCACCAGCAATGGAGTAGGGTACCCCTTTCTCCACAGGCTCGCCAGCATGTGCTGTCATTTGAGCTTTTGATCTTAGCCATTCTGACAGGTGTGAGATGGAATCTCAGAGTCATCTTAAGTTGCATTTCTCTGATGATTAAGGATGTTGAGCATTTCTTCAAGTGTCTCTCAGCCATTAGGGATTCCTCCTTTGTGAATTCTCTATTTAGCTCTGTCCCCCATTTTTTGATTGGATTATTTGGTTTCTTGGCATTTAATTTCTTGAGTTCTTTGTAGATTTTGGATATTAGCCCTCTGTCAGATGTGGGGTTGGTGAAGATTTTCTCCCAGTCTGTAGGCTGCCGTTTTGTTCGAATGACAGTGTCTTTTGCCTTACAGAAGCTTTTCAGTTTCATGAGGTCCCATTTATTGATTGTTGATCTCAGGTCCTGAGCTGTTGGTGTTCTGTTCAGGAAGTTGTTACCTGTGCCAATGAGTTTGAGGGTTTTTCCCACTTTTTCTTCTAGGAGATTTAGTGTGACCGGCCTCATGTTAAGGTCTTTGATCCACTTGGACTTAAGTTTTGTACAAGGTGATAAGTATGGGTCTAATTTCATTCTTTTACAAGTGGACATCCAGTTAGACCAGCACCATTTGTTGAAGATGCTGTCCTTCTTCCATTGTGACGTTTTGGCTTCTTTGTCAAAAATTAGGTGGCCATAAGTGTGTGGGTCTATTTCTGGATCTTCAATTCGATTCCATTGATCTACTGGTCTGTTCCTATACCAATACCATAATGTTTTTACAACTATTGCTCTGTAGTACAGCTTGAAATCTGGGATCGTGATACCTCCACATGTTTTTTTATTGTACAGGGTTGATATAGCTACTCTGGGCTTTTTGTTGTTCCATATGAAATTGAGACTAGCTCTTTCAAAGTCTATAAAAAATTGTGTTGATATTTTCATAGGAATTGCATTGAATCTATATATTGCTTTTGGTAGGATGGCCATGTTTATTATGTTTATCCTACCTATCCATGAGCATGGGAGATCTTTCCATCTTCTAAAGGCCTCTTCCATTTCTTTCTTCAAGGGCTTGAAGTTCTTGTTGTACAGGTCCTTTACTTGCTTGGTTAGAGTTACCCCCAGGTATATTATATTGTTTGTGGCTATTGTGAAGGGGATTGTTCCCTTATTTCTTTCTAAGCCCATTTGTTTGTTGTATAAAGAAGGGCTTCTGATTTTTTTTTTGAATTAATTTTGTATCCAGCTACTTTGCTGAAGGTGTTTATCAGCCGTAAGAGTTCCCTGGTGGAATTTTTGGGGTCACTTATGTATACTATCATATCATCTGCAAATAAGAATAATTTGACTTTTTCGTGTCCAATATTTACCCCTTGATCTCCTTTAGTTGTGTTATTGCTCTACCAAGAACTTCAAGTACTATATTGAAGAGATATGGTGAAAGTGGACATCCTTGTCTTGTCCCTGATTTTAGAGGAAATGCTTCAAGTTTCTCTCCACTTAATTTGATGTTGGCCACTGGCCTGCTGTATATTGCCTTTATTATTTGTAGGCACGGTCCTTGTATTCCCGTTCTCTCCAGAACTTTTAGCATGAAGGAGTGTTGGATTTTGTCAAATGCTTTTTCTGCATCTAGCGAGATTATCGTGTTTTTTTTTCTTTCATCTTGTTTATATGGTAGATGACATTGATAGACTTGCGTATGTCGAACCATCCCTGCATTCCTGTGATGAAGCGTACTTGATCATGGTGTATGATACTTTTGATGTGTTCTTGAATTCGGTTTGCTAGTATTTTATTAAGTATTTTTGCATCTATGTTCATGAGGGAGATTGGTCTGAAGTTCTCTTTCTTTGTTGTGTCTTTGTGTGGTTTAGGAATCAGGGTGACTGTGGCCTCATAGAATGAGTTTGGTAATGTTCTTTCAGATTCTATTTTGTGAAAGAGATTGAAAAGTATTGATGTTAGCTCCTCTTTGAAGGTTCGGTAGAATTCTGTGCTAAAGCCATCTGGCCCTGGGTTTTTTTTTTGGTTGGGAGATTTTTAATGACTGTTTCTATTTCCTTAGGGGTTATAGGGCTGTTTAATCTGTTTATCTGATCTTTATTTAGCTTCAGTAGGTGGAATCTATCAAGAAAATTGTTTATTTCACCTAAGTTTTCAAATTTGGTGGAGTATAGATTTTTAAAGTAGGATCCAAATATTCTCTGGATTTCCTCAATATCTGTTATTTCTCCCTTTTCATTTCTGATTTTGTTGATTTGGGTTTTTTCCTCCTGCCTTTTAGTTAACTTGGATAAGGGTCTGTCTATTTTGTTGATTTTCTTGAAGAACCAACTCTTGGTTTCATTGATTCTTTGTATAGTTCTTTTTGTTTCGAAGTTGTTGATTTCAGCCCTATGTTTGATAATCTCCTGCCTTCTGCTCCTCTTGGGAGTGTTTGCTTCTTTTTTTTTTCCAATTCACCCAGTTTAGCTGTTAATTCGCTAATATGAGCTATCGCAATTTTCTTTTTGAAGGCACTTAATGCTATGAACTTTCCTCGTAACACAGCTTTCATTGTGTCCCATAGGTTTGGGTATGTTGTGTCTTCATTTTTGTTGGATTTTAAGAAGTCTTTGATTTCCTTCTTTATTTCTTCCCTGACCCAGTGGTCCTCTAGTAAAGAGTTGTTCAATTTCCATGTGTGTGTAGACTTTCTGTTGATTCTTTTGCTATTGAAGTCCAGCTTTATTCCATGGTGGTCTGATAAGATACAAGGGGTTATTTCAATTTTCTTGTATCTGTTCAGGCTATCTTTTTGTCCAACTATATGGTCACTTTTGGAGAAGGTTCCATGAGGTGCTGAGAAGAAGGTGTATTCTTTTGTGTTTGAGTGAAACGTTCTATAGATATCTGTTAGGTCCATTTGGTTCATGAACTCTATTAGACTCATTATTTCTCTCTTTGGCTTCTGTCTTGATGATCTGTCCATAGTTGTGAGTGGGTTGTTAAAGTCTTCCACTATTAAAATGTTTGGATCGATGTGCGATGTAAGTTTTAGAAGTGTTTCTTTTATAAATGTAGGTGCCTTTGTATTTGGGGCATAGATGTTCAGTATTGAGATGTCCTCTTGGTGGATATTTCCTTTAACGAGTATGTAATGCCCTTCTCTGTCATTTTTTATTAACTTCAATTGAAAGTCTATTTTGTTTGATATTAGGGTGGCTACTCCAGCTTGTTTCCTGAGTCCATTTGCTTGGAAAACCTTTTCCCAGCCCTTTACTCTGAGATAGTGTTTATCTTCAATAGTGAGATGTGTTTCTTGTATGCAGCAAAAAGATGGGTCTTGTTTACGGATCCAGTCTGTAAGCCTGTGTCTTTTTATTGCCGAGTTGAGTCCATTGATGTTGATGGATATTAGTGACCAGGGGTTGTTATTTCCCATTATTTTGGTATAGCTGGCTGTGTTGTGTTTCTCTTTTGTTTAGTTGCTGTGGAGGTTTCTATTTCCTCTGTTTTCTTGGGTGTAGTTATCTTCTCTGTGTTGGAATTTTCCTTCTCGGATCTTCTGTAGGGCTGGGTTTGTGAGGAGATATTGTTTGAATTTGATTTTGTCATGGAATATCTTGTTTTCTCCATCTGTGTTTATAGAGAGTTTTGCTGGGTATAGTAGTTTGGCGGGGCACCAATGTTTTTTTTTTTTGTTTTTGTTTTTTTTAGGTTCATAGTATCTTTATTTCTTTTTTTTTTTTTAATACTTCATCTTTTTTTCTTCAGGTTACATCTCAGTCACAAACCCTTCCCTATTCCCCCTTCCTATCCCGCCCTTCTACCCTCTTCCCCCCAGCAGTTTCCCCTTTCAGTCCAACAGATGGTTCCTTCTCTTATAACATTAAACACTATACAAAACAACAGATATAAATATGCCACATTTATGAGAATTAAATGGCCCAGTATACCTTCCCAATGTCCAGTTTATACATATTTGGCCTCTGACTTTAACATTCTACTATCTAACCATCTCCATGAGTTTAAAGGTCTATATCTGACTCAACATTCATACTAACTTGCAACACAATTTTAAGAGTACCTTCTTAGATCTATAACACCCTCTTGATTCCTACACAACTCAAAATTTAACTATGAGATTCTAGCTGTCTATTCTTCATCCACCTCAGAGACCTGAGAGGGATAAATATATCTGCTTATATAGGAAGTGCAGGGCCTGCAGCTTCCAAAACTAAGAAATGACATACCAGTGACTGCCTGGACAGTTCCCATTTTCCCTCCATACATTCCTGCATCAGTCTTCAGCCTTTGGGTCCTGTTTCTCTGACAGACATTTGTTGTAGAGCAGGGATTATGAAGGACTTACCTACTCTGTCTTGGCAGAGTTAGGCTGTCGACTTCCCTGCTACCAAGTTTTGTCCTTTTTGGACAGCAGTCTGTCTGCAGTTGGAGCAAAGGGTTTTTTCATGACAAGAGATAGGCTTGCCACTAATTCAACCATCTCGCACTGGAGATTCTTCGATGCTTACCTTCTGCTTGGAGTAGAATAGGGGGTGCTGTCAGGAGCTGATATGTCTCGATATAAAAAAAAATAGAAAATCTTAATTTAAGATAACATCTTTGAATGCCATATTCTGCAGATCTCTTGGGGTTTTTGAAGATGCCCTGTCCATCTCTTGTATTTAGATAAGCAAATGTTGCTTGTCTCTTAACAACTTGATTACTGAGTAGTTTAGAGAATATCTGTGGTAGACTGTCATAGTAGCTAACAGAGTGACGTGTTTGCATGACTAGGAGTTTGTTTTACTTAACTATCCTAGACCGTTTTAGATGGTTGGTATCAAGAGGCCAGAGCTTCACATTTTATTTTTAAGTATCTCTAGGTATGATACCATTAGGAAGCGTTACCTTTAATTTTGTATCAATATACAAAGATCTATTCAAATGTGGTTAAATATACTCTTAATTATGTATCAATATACAGAGATCAATGCCTATGTAGCCCAATATAATCTTAATATTATGTCCATATACAAGGGCCAATACCATTGTGGCCAACTATAATCTTAATTTTGTATCAATATACAAAGATCAATACCGATGTAATCCAATACAATCTTATTTTTGCACAATAAACAATGGTCAATACCACTTTAGCCAAATATACTACTAATTTTGTATCAATATACAAAGGTATAAGGGCATATTCAATAATCTGCCCCTTCTTCTTGGACCTTCCTGTCCTATGAATATATCTCATTTTTCTCAAGCCCACGCACTCCTACATAGGAGAGGAAGAAGGATACAGAAAAGGAAAAGTAGGAAGTCCCTGGGGCTAACCTCCAAAACCTATTAAACAGGACCATTTATCAGCTTGTAATCTCTTCCCCTAAATATCAGAGTTTTCAGTTATCCTTCAAATAACCAAAAAGAAGGGTGGAGAAACACCCTCCCCACCCTCTGGGTATGGGACATCGCTCTCTTAAAGTGACTTCCTGCTGATTTGGGTTGTAGTAAACCTGTTTGGGGCCCGAACCAAAATAGAAAAAATGGTTAAAAATGTTAGTACAATCCTTTTATGTTCAGTCCTTCTGTTCTCAGCTGTTTAGATGACCTAAGGAGTTTGTAGGCAGAAGCTGAACTTGCAGGCTTCACTGAGGTTCCGGCCGGGGCATTGTGTAGAGCTGAACGGTCCCAGCGACATTGGATTGCCATGGTGGTTGCAGGCCCCCCGATGGAGACAGCTATTGAGGAAGTCTGCCAGGCAGAATCAACTGGGTCACTCGTCCTCCTTGGTGCCTGATTCTGCTCTCTGCTGAGGTTTCCGCTGTCGAGCCGTCCCCGGGCTCCCCGAATGGACGCTTCGATTCTCCTGGAAAGATAAGAACAGAGCCCTGCTCCAATCCCAACCCTGGGACAATTACCCTCTTTTTTTTTTGGGGGGGTGGGTGCTAGGTAATACTCCTGAAGCAAATTTGGCCTTCCGACAACATACAAAGCGTTATCTTTCAATCCGGGTTAAAGAAGAAATCATTCTGTCACCTTGGAGCTAAACCAGCTCCAGTGTATATATTTTGAGATCCCAAAGGACAATCTGCCTGCATCGAGAAGGCCTTTTGTAAGTAGCCTCCAAACCTAGGTCCCTCAAAAACCCATGTGTGTGTCTCTGAACTCTAATTATTGGGATCAGAGACCTGTGTTTCCCATCTGAAGGGATCAAAGATGTGTTCCACCACTCCTGGATCGAAGTCTTTCTCTAGTTAGAATTTGCCCTGCATCAGGCTGACCCTGAGCTCCGAGATCTGCCCATTTCTGTCTCCAATGTGCTGGGACCAAGGGTGTACTCTTCTTGAATGGTGGGACCAAGAGTATGCACCCTCACCACCCCGCTCCGTATGACTCCAGAATACATAAGACCACCAACTCTACGGTGCTCCCCCCGTCTCCGCTGAAGTCAAAAGCATGCGCCAACACCACAATTCTCTTGTATTTTACCTTAGCTCCACATCTTCTCGACACCTGGAGGTCTGCAAAACCAGGCCGAACGGCTGTATCCTCTATTCCATTCAGAGTGTTTCAGCCCTGCCACCTGCCCTTTTTTTTTTTTTTTTAGTTAATAAATTTATTTGTTTGTTGCTTCAGGTTACATCCTTATCATATTGTCCTCTCTTCCTGCTTCCCAGTCCCACCCTCCCATGCTCTACCCCCTGACCCTTCCGTCTTGTTCCACTGGGGTGGAGTGTCCCTGCCTAACAGTCTCTCACCACAGATCAGGAGTTATATGAGGGCCAAGAGCCTCTTCATTCACCGGGGGCCTACGAGGCAGTACTGCCAGTGATAGTTGTCTCCTTGCTACTGGGGGAAAACTAAAAAAAAGACCAACAAACACACAAACCCACAAAAACAAAGAATATCA